>CM042014.1:84907496-84939996 GCA_023525715.1 Cichorium intybus | reverse complement strand
AAGATTTTGAAATTGGTAAATTAGTTAACATTAATATAAGATATTAGTTATAAACTGAGCACAACCCATTAGTTTGTAAAATAGAGATTTTTTGAAACTAAAAGAACCATATGATGAGAAAATTTATTTTTCATAATGAGGTTAAAAAGGTAGCATGTTGATTGGATGCATGCAATCTACATGATACTCAAATGTTTTCAAAACTAGAATTATAAATCATATAAATCCTTTTTCAAAATGCAAATCTATGTCGTACTTTTGAAAAACATTTGTGCATTATTTGTGTGGCCTTGTGAGAAAAAGGTTACCTAGCCACTTGGATGCGCCTTATGATGGTTGAGGTGGTTTTGCATTTCTAGTGGGAAAACGGTTACTTAACCATTAGTTATTGGCAATGTTACATGTTTTTTAAGTAGGATGATTTGATCGGGAATCTTTTGTGAAAAAGGTTACCTAAGAAATACAGACACGAGACATAGAGGATATAAAACATGAAAAACAAAAAAAAATGTTGTTTAAAGGATCCCATAACTCTAGAAGTTACATTGAATGTAACTGATAAATGAATATACCTCGTTGGATTAAGTAAACAGGAAATATGTTAGCTAACAGTTTTTTTTCGCAACTTGGATTCTATACTTTAATGATTAATATTTTAGACACATAAAGGTAACAATTTTTAAACACTTAAATAATGAAAATGCTAAATGAATTTATTTAATATATTGTAGATGTCCCAAAATGCAAATACCCATTATGAACTATCCATATATTCTATCCTTGAGAAGGATAAGTTAAGGCATACTATCTTCCAAGATTGGTATTGTAACTTGAGAATTGTTCTCGAGCATGAAATGAAGAAATATATGCTTAACGAACTCCTTCCAGATGAGCTTCCTCAAATTCCTAAAGATACACATGACGCTTAGTTGAAATAAAGCCTTTAGAAGGACATGGAACATTATTCAGCGTATGACATGATAAATTTTCTAGAGGATATGTTCCAACGGAAAGCATGAATTGACATTTCGAAACAGTTCGAGCATTACATAATTGTAAAATGGAGGAGGGTCAAGATGTGAGCTCTCATGTTGTTACAGTGAATAGTCATTTTGACAATTTGGATACACATGGTTATCCCACGTCAAATGAGTTTTGTATAGATGTGATCCTTAACTCATTACCTAGTCATACTATCAATTTATTATGAACATGAACTTCAAGGATTGAAAAAAATACGATATTGGGGTTGCATGAGATGCTTATAACTACCGAGAAGATCATTCCCAAGAGAATCTCTAGCATGCTCACAATTAGGGAAGGAAACTCAAGCAACCCAATCATTAAAACTCTAAGACTATAACAAGAGTTGCTAGAGACAAAGGCAAGAAAGTTCCCCAAACCCCAAAACATAATAAGAAGGAAGAGGTTGCTGAGAACATTTCATGTGATGAATGTGGCACCACTGGTCACAAGAATATGAGTTGTTCTATTCTCCTTGAAGAGTTGAAGATGAAGATGCTCAAGGAGGGCACTTCAGGTATCTATACAATAAAACATTTACTTTTCATCTAACACTTGAGTATTTGATACTAAGTGTAAGACTAACATTTGTAACATGTACATGTGTTCAAGAAAAGTAAGCATCTGGAAGATAAGCAAGATTGCTCTCCACATGAGCAAAGAAGCAAGAGTTGCAGACTAGAGCTATTAGAGATAATAATTTATATTTTGAACATAAAAGGCTTTTATTGCAAAACAATGATTGTTTTGAACAATGTATATTTTAATTTAGTCTGACTAAATATGTATTGTTCAACTACATGTTAAGATTAATAAGAATTTACTTCATCGTTTAAAGACGATAACATTCATATTTAGAAATGATTAATTATATTTTGATGATTAGACCTCTAATGGAATTATGAAGTGAACCTCAATAGTTTTCTCAACAATAGTTCTAAATCATGTATGCATCATAAGACTCAAATGCGATATGAATAAAATCTATATATGACATGGTCAACTTAGTCACATAAATATTAAACGCATATCCTAACTTCAAAAGTACGGTATTTTGAGGGGAAAATGAGCATGTTTCATTTGATATATGCGAATCTAGTTTATATGAGAAGTTAAATTCTTCTCTCTAGTTGTAAAGAAAGAGAAAAAGCTTTGATAAGAATGATACATGTTGATGTATGCCATGTTTTCAAAGATATGGTGACAGATACTACATTCTCTTCATTAATGATGCAATCATTGTAGTTGTGTTTATGAAAGATAGTCCATATTAAACTTTTGAAAAAAAAAAACTTGTTCTTTATCTGTGTAGTTCTTGTGGGAAAAAGGTTACCTAACCACCTGGATTGTCTTTATCTTGATAAGGTGGTTTCACGATTTTTTTTGGAAAAAGGAAACCTAACCATTAGTTATTGGCAACTCCACATGCTTTTCAAATAGGAAAACTTGAACATTTAAGATTGTTTCAAAGTGAAGATGAAGAAACAAGTCACTAGGACCATTAAGGTCTTCATGATAATAGAGGAAAAATTATCTAAGGAAGAGTTCTTAGATCATCTTAGAAGTTTTAGGATGTCTCACGAATTACTCAATATAGAACACTATAAGATAGTGTTATGTCTACGAGAATGAATAAAACCTTATTGGATATGGTTCACCCACTTATGAGTAATGGTACACCTTTTATAATTATACTTTATACCTTAGTTACTGCCACACATATTTTGAATGTGATATTAACCAAGAAAGTAGACTAGACACCTTATAAGACTTTGTATGAAAAGGTTCCATCCTTGTTTTATTTGTAGGAGATCCTAAAGACTGTTTAGTATACCGATTCTACAATCGCACTGACAATAAGATTGTTTATTACATGGAAATGTTAAGTTCCTAGAAAGCAAGTTTCTGATGAGTAAGGTAAGTGGGAGGTTTGTGAAACTTAAAGGAGATCAAGAATCTCAACCTAATGCATCGTTGGTTGAAACTAATATTTAATAATAGGTTGTTGAATCTAAATAATTGGATTAATCGAAAACACAGTAAAACACAAAGTGTTCGAAAATCTTGAAGATTTTGAGAAATTTGGTTTTCTCATGACTAATGAGGAATGTTATATCATAAATTTCAATGAATCGGTCAATTACCATAGTGCTATGTCATATTCTGAATCCGAAAAAATGGCTTAACTGCCATGAAAACAAAGATATAAGCCATTCATGGATTAAAGAAAACATCTCAAAATAGGAATCTTCATTTCGATCATTGGTTTCATCAAAAATAAAGATAACTTGTGTTTACATGACATTTTTGGAATTAAAGATCTATAGAGATAGATCAAGTTTACATATAGGTTTAAGCCAAATTGCATATATTGATAAGATCTTGAAAGAGTTCAAGATGCGTGACTCTATGTGTAGTTTTCTTGAAAACATGATATGCACTAAAGCCAATATGTCATAAACAATATGACAAGAAGATACCAATAAGATACAATGGAAGGTCATTGTATGACTATAGAGAACATTCTAAGGTACTTACGATGAACCAAAGAAGTGTTGCTTTAGTTACCGGAATTAGAAGAAAGTCATAGTATAAAGTGTTACACTGATGATAGGTTCCTTAATGATCAAGAAAAATTTATCAATTACAAACGGGTATGTCTTCATTTTGAATGAAGGTGTAGTTCATTGAAAGAGTTCCAAGTTAAGTAAGATTGCATAACGTTCTACACTATAAGAATACATTGTTGCTTTACAATCTACAATAGGCAAGATGTTTAGATGAAGGAGTTTATTGAAAAGCTACCCTCCATTCAAGATCACCTAGAGATCTTTTGTGATAACAAGGGTGGTTTTGAGAAAGTTAATGACCCTAAGTCACATCAGAGCACCAAGAACTTACTGTGAAGATTTAACTATATTTGGAATAAAGTTAAGGAATGAGATGGTGGGATTTTCAAATTTTACACAAATTAATTTTTTTGGAGGACCCATTCATGAAACTCCATTCATATACTAAGCTTGAAGAGTCACACTTAAGTTATATAACTTTGTTATTCTAATGCTGGGATTCGATTTCGAGTTAGTATTTTGATATTTGAAAAATAAAGCAACAAGTATCGTGTTGAGTTAGATATATAAGATATGAAGTAATACTAATATTATTTGGATTAGCTATCCTTCATAGGATGAAAATAGCAAGGTGTTGCAACGAACTTCATAGGTAACTGTTAGGGAACACGCATTGGACTTGACCTACTTCAAGATCATTTCATATACCGTCATGGTAAGTGACTCTTGAACAATTATCTTATCTTTGTATCCTTAGACATGAGATGCATATTTAGGACTCAAGTGTAAGGAGTGTTATGCATTGATATGGTTAACCGTTGTTCATGAAAAAATAGGCAGTTATAAAGGCCATCTTTAGGTATATTGTGAACTACATGAGAGGCGTATATAGTCAAGAAGAGATTTTTTCCTCTCATGTATTGAGAAATAGACATCTAAGGAGCCTGACTAAAAGTTGAACACAAATGAGAAATATTGAGATCTATCTCATGTTTAATATGATGTTTATGACAAAGGAGTAATTGATATATAACCTTATACTCCAATTAAAGCTTTAAGCTCTCAGCCAATGGTGTTGTTAAATGGCACTACATCATATGTTATTAGGTAGTGAAATGTTGTTAGACGTTCACCACTCTCAGTGTCAGAATCTAATGAATCTTGTGAAACTGGGAAATTGTTGGTACTAAGTTGTCCAAAATCATTGTAGAATGGTATTGCTAATAACATATGATCCTATAGGGTCACACCAATAACATCTTAAACATCATTTTAAGTATGAATTATATTCAAGTTAAAATATCATAATTTGTGTGTTTATTATATAATGAGAAAATAATATGGAAACTAAGTTTAATTAAAATAGTATGAAATAATAAAAGAGAGTGAAAATATTTATATCATCTAAGGTTAAACGAGTTAATAATCTTGTTAAACTCTTATTTATTTTAAATGTTAAAATAATATATATATATATATATATATATATATATATATATATATATATATATATATATATATATATATATATAAACTTGAAGAGAGAGAGAGAGAGAGAGACTAATAGTTTTGAATTGTTCTTGAGTTTTCTCTCTTTTTCGTAAATGCCTGTTGATAAATTGAAGTTAGTTTAATCTTTCAAGCTTAAGATATTTTTGAAATAAAGGTTAGGACTACCATCCAAGGTGATGGGTTTCTTATTGGTTGAAACGTCTAGATAATCCAACTTCAGCAACATCCAACTCTTGCGTTGGATTCAAAGGTCTTCAAAACTTGTACTCCTTACCTTTCAATATAGTTGTTGTATTATATTTTTTCATTCATGTAATTGATCCTTGGTGGGAATAAAACCTAAGTTTGTTCAAAAATTTTAAAGCTTCCATTGCACCACGTACGATTTTATGTGTTTAAGGAAACCATCACTTGAACAAAATCCCAACATATGTGTGTGTGTGTGTCTATATATATATATATATATATATATATATATATATATATATATATATATATATATATATATATATATATACATACATACATACATACATACATACATACATACATACATACATACATATATCTATATATATGTACGTGTGTGTATGTATGTGTGTGAGAATATTACAATATATTCTATTACACTATATTTAATAAATTTCATATTGTAAATATCCAAAAATATAGAATATTACATATTATAATTTTATAAACACTAGAATATTAGAATAGTTACTATTAAATAGTTTTATATTCTGACAAATATAGACACTGGAACATATTTTTATAAATAGTAGAGTATATATATATATATATATATATATATATATATATATATATATATATATATATATATATATATATATATATATATATATATATATATATATATATATATATATATATATATATATATATATATATAT
The DNA here is from genome assembly GCA_023525715.1 of Cichorium intybus. Lineage (NCBI taxonomy): Eukaryota > Viridiplantae > Streptophyta > Magnoliopsida > Asterales > Asteraceae > Cichorium > Cichorium intybus. The sequence continues at coordinate 84,933,980 of CM042014.1, read as the reverse complement.
AATCCAATCCTTTAAAATTAAATAATCATGTTTTTTGTCCTTTTTATACTTGTTTATTATCTTCAAAATATCAAATTATTCATTTTTTTATTGTTTAACATTTTTTACATTATTTACAATTGAATGAAAAAATGAACTTTTTAAATTGTGAATAAAATAGCATAATAAAATGCATTTGTATCAATATTTAATCATAAAGAAAAGAATGATAAATTTTAGATGGTTGATATCTTTTTTCATAATAAACAAAATTTTTCAAAAATAAAAGTATTAATTAAATTGTAAATGGATGGTTCTCACGGTTCCTTAATTTTTGTGGTTTTTATTTGAATATATATATATATATATATATATATATATATATATATATATATATATATATATATATATATATATATATATATATATATATATATATATATATATATATATATATATATATATATATATATATATATATATATATATATATATATATATATATATATATATATATATATATATATATATATATATATATATATTCAAAAATAAACAAAATGGTTGATATCTTTTTCCATAATAAACAAAATTTTTCAAAAATAAAAGTATTAATTAAACTGTAAATGGATGGTTCTCACGGTTCCTTAAGTTTTGTGGTTTTTATTTGAATATATATATATATATATATATATATATATATATATATATATATATATATATATATATATATATATATATATATATATATATATATATATATATATATATATATATATATATATATATATATGTAGAAGTTCAAATGAGACCATGTAAATTTTGTGAGACCGGGATACTCAATCCTAGCCACTTATTTTGGAGATCAAAAAATAAAAAATAATAAAAATAGGCTAAAATAATGAGAATTTTCAAAAAAAAAAATTCCTACTTATTTTCGCTACTTATTCTATCTAAGAAAAAATTAAAAAAAAATTAAAAATAAAAAAAATTCGTAAAAGGAATTTTCTAACTTATGCCCTGAGGCAAACATAAGAATTATTAATTATGTTGAATATTCTTATTGGAACTAGCATTTCTTATTAATGATGAAATATTGAGAGAAAATAATCGAAGGATAAATCAAGAAAAAAATAAAAAAACATAAGCTAATTAATATGAAATGCTAGTTTCAATAAGAATAACATAATTAATGACTCTTATGTGTGCCCTAAGTGCACAAATTAGAAAATCCCTACACAAAATAGTGTAATATTCTACTAGAATATGAAAAAAAAAGTTAATATTTTAATTTTTTTTAAATTTTTTTTGAATAAAAAAATAACAAAAATAATTAATAAATATATATTTTTTTCAATTTTTTTCATTTATTTTGCATTTTTTAATTTTTTTTTGTTTTACACCAAAATGGAGTGGCTAGGATTGTGTCTCCGGGTCTCACGAAATCTAATGGTCTCATATGAACATATATATATATATATATATATATATATATATATATATATATATATATATATATATATATATATATATATATATATATATATATATATATATATATATATTTATATATAGTGTGTGTGTGTGTGTGTAAAGATGTGAATAAGGAAGGAATACTTGACAATTTGACATTGGATGATTTTCATCACAAAGCGGTTCCAAAATATTGTCCATATTAATACGACTTGTGCACTGCAAGTTGCAATTTTAACCTCATAATAAAATTTTAAAAAGTTCATATCAATGAATATATAAATTCACAATGCTCACCTGTTTGTATTGACAAAGACTATCCATACACAATGTGTTGGTTGTATTAATGTTCAAATAGTTACCATAACAACTCTTTAATCCTGACTACAAAAACAAATCATTATAAACAATACTCGTTGCTAAACTTGAGTGTTCTATGCATTTTATTAAAAATACCTTATAAATATCCTCTGATATCAGTGCCATACGATGAGCATATTCAAATCTTGAATTAAAATCCTTAAACTTATCAGTCAGAGGACTTATAAGAATGTATCCCTATATCAAAATTTATGATTGTAAAAGATGATATATGAATTAGTTACGACAATTGAGTTTATTAAGAAATTTCATTAATGAAAAATATTGTATTTTCATAAAAAATTATGTTCTAAAGTTTAAGCGTTCAATTTTTACTTGAATATTCAATGTTGGTTGATCCCCACGCTCGTTACCTGTAAATGTGAAAATGTTCACGTGTCACAACTTCTTCATCCAACATCAAATGAAATATTGGAGAAAAATTAGTATACTTACATTCATACAATTCTAAAGTGATTTTAGGAACAATAAGTCCAAGGTACGAAATTCCTGCTATATAAAGGGGATTCTTCAAAAACTCAGGATGATTGATGAGAAACTGTTCACCAAACAAAACAGAAAAACATTTAAAGAAAAAGCATATGAATGCTATTTGATAAATGTGTGTGTTTATTCAAAATACATCTTTCAGTATAAATCATTTATACAAATTCATCCAATATATAGGTTTTAAAAATTGATTTAAGTGGTTGCTAAGTAATTATGTATTGTAAATAAAGGCTACCTTTATATATATAAATATATATATATATATATATATATATATATATATATATATATATATATATATATATATATATATATATATATATATATATATATATATATATATATAATTTTTTGTAGAAGTGAATAGAAAAAATATTACACTAAACACAAGTTTTCAAATTCATAAGAAATATGCCGTTATTGTAACATAAATTTAATTTGTGTATAATTTTAGTGTTACCTTCTTTATAAATTCATTAGCTTGATTAGCCAGGATGTTGTCACTGCTAATCCATCCATTTTTAGTCTCAGCATAGGAGAAACCGGTACCAGCAGGTATATCCACAAATATAATATTAGCCATCTGAATGAATATTGTAAAATATTAAATCAGCAGTTCAATATGATAAAATAAATGCTAATTTAACTTGAGAATAAAATAATGAAAATGAGATTGATTTGTAAACCTCTGTCCATGCAGTTGGATTCACTATTAATGTGAAATTTTCCTTTCCATTATCCAAATCAAAGCTAAGGGGACCTAATAAGAAATAATCTCATTACCTAAGAGAATTATGGCATATAGTATCAAACAATTTACTTGAAATAACAATTGTATAAATGTTTTTAAGACAAGACACTATAATGTTGTTTTTATTCACCATTATACTTGTAGATAGTTTATTAAATATGTACATGTATTATGGAGCTCAAAAACAATAACATAGTGTCATTTGTCTTAAAAAATATATAATATCTATTTTCTAGTGCAGTATTTTACACTTGCGTAGTAGTATTGTATCAATAGTAAGTACCTTTTGTCTTGAAATAAGTTGAAAAGAACCAAAGGTTTAGAATGTTGAAAAAGTGGGTTGGATGCTCGCTGAAGACTGAAAACGAAGTTGGTTTCCGTCTCTAATTCATATATGGTTTATGGTTTTATGTATTTATGCAAGATAGCTTCAATTTAATATGGCATATGTGTCAAGCAGAGTTTATATGAATTAAATATTGAGCACCAAAGTGTTGTGTTTGAGATGGATGTTGAGGAGACTAAAAACTTGTCCCACATAAAAGGATTATGGAAGTTTAAACCACTTTGAATGTGGTAGAGTTCGAGAAACGTTTGAATGGAATAAAACTATTATCGTTCTCTTGTAGCTTACACAAGGGTTACATTGGCTTATAGTAAAAAATATTTTTTTAACTTTTTTGTTTGGTGACTCTTGTTGTTCTAGTTCTATAAAATCTAGAGGCTTTATTGAATTTATTTATATTAATAATAATGATACTTTCGAAATGTCTATATTTTCACCATATGGATTTATGTGCATTATAATTAGAATTAAATATTTGTGCATATATAGATTTATAGTTTAAATGGAATGTAAGAAAAAATTATTATATTTAATCCTTAGACAACAACCGATAATACTATGATCACAAATTGTATGTTGTTCAACACAATGATAGAAACATTACAATATATCTAAGTTAAAACACAGGTAAGTTGCATGCGGTTTTTATAAGTTTGCCTATTTTGAAGAACCATTCATACATTTATACTCTAAGAGATAGATGTCCATTAGTATTACATATCTCTTTTTTGGGGAAATGTTTTTTACAAATGTCTCGGTCAACATGCTCTCGACATATAGCTCAAATTTGGACCGTATCATCAGATTATGATTTTCATATTTTTCGAATTTGCTTTTTAGCAATATATATATTGTTGATACTTTAATAGTAGCTTTATATCAAGATCATTATCTCCCATAAGGCTCTACCTATATCTTTTATAATTGTTTTGTGATTTACATGATTATATTTCTAAGTTATGTTAAGAATCCATATATAGATTAAATCATGTGTGTATGTGTGTGTGTGTGTATGTGTATATATATATATATATATATATATATATATATATATATATATATATATATATATATATATATATATATATATATTTGTGTGTGTGTGTGTGTAAAACTCTTATAATAAAGTCATTAAAAGCATTGTTGTTCAAGAATTAATGACTACAACTCAAGAGTTTTCTAACTTATGTTACTTATGACACTTATTTCTTAGTAGACATATATATAACTAGTTGTAAGACCCGTGTATTACAAGGGATAATAAAAATAAAAGGTTAGATAACAAAATGTAAACATTAGTTTTTTTTTTTATTAAAACAAATTTCATAATATATAACGAAATTATCGAGTATGTAGATACCCCAAACACACGCAAACTTAAAATGTAGGAGTACATACCCAAAAAGCGACATTTTAAATTTTGTAATAGACAGACTACACAACTACATTCAATTGCGTTTTAAAAGCTTTATTTGAAAATATGATCCAATATTGAAAAACACAATCCAATCTGACCCAGTTTTTTTTTAATTTGTTTTTGGATAAATCCGACTTTTGTACACCTTTATGTAAGAGTTAAGATTAGTACATTCAGATATATCAAGTTGTCGTTAATATTCTAATGAGTTGTTGTCAAATTTATGTTCAAATTTAACAATTATTAGGTTTAAAGTTTGCTACCAAATATTTCCTTAAAACATACTTGATGTCAAAGTTACCTTGAAGTTTTTTCAGTTGCCTTAAAATTGTTCATTTTTTTCGAACATTTGCCATTTAAATTTGATGGCGAATTTTTTCTACCAAATTTTCTAATCAAAATTGGGCTTAAACATGATTACACTTTTTGTATTTCCAAATTTGCCTTAAAATTGGTTAATTTAGTTACACATATGCTCTAAAATTTGTTATGAAATTTTCGGATGTCAAACATTTATAAGAAAGATTATTTTCATATAATTATTTTCATTGGTGCACAATACACGAATTACAATGCGTTAAAAAGTAAAAAAAGAATGGAATTTTATACTTAGTCAAATAATCCAAATAAATGCATCAATTACTAATACTTAAATAAATGAGTTCCTAATTTCTTGCTTCAGTTACTTAATTATTAGAATTAAATGCATTCAATTCAAACATTTACTTAAGAAATTCAAATTTATGAGAAAATGACATGTGGCCAAATGAATGTGGTGATGACATGTGGCTTTGAGTTACTTATTTATTAGGATAGGATTCACATTGCTAGATCATACTATTAGAGTTTAGAGTATATTATGGAGGGAATGATGACTTAAGAACATATAAAACTCTATATTGGGGTGTGTACATTTGTATAGAACGAGAAATAAGTATCTAACTTTGGAAAGTGTCATTTTGTATAAGTCAATATGTTTGTTAATAGTTTTTATTATTATTGGTGTTCTTAAGAGATACAATGGATATTCTAAGTTATATATATATATATATATATATATATATATATATATATATATATATATATATATATATATATATATATATATATATATATATATATATATATATATATATATCCTTTCTTTGCTATTATATATTAATATTGATGTGTTTTAAAGAAAAAAATTTACGTTATAATATTCACAGTTTAATAACTAGAAATTTTATTATATTGTGAATAGTGGAAAACGTATTAAAATATATATAAATTTGTTAAGTTTGATGTATTTTCATATAAAACAAGTGTGAAAAAGCATAATAACGAAAAAATACATGATTTTTAATGTGTGTGTGTGTGTGTATATATATATATATATATATATATATATATATATATATATATATATATATATATATATATATATATATATATATATTAGAAAATACATGCATATAAAATATGATAATGCTACATGTAGATAAATATGAGCTTGATCAACTTTTATTTCATATATGTATTGTTTCTTGATAAGTACGAGATAGGAGTTCTATTTATTTTTTATTTTGTTACAAAGATAAAAATAATAATTAACCTTAAAGTATATTAAGTTGATTTTTTACAATATTAAACTTATTTGTTGTTCCACTTCTAACTCTAACTCTTTAATTTTTAACATAATATACTTCTTTGATATATTAGATATGTGGTTGTATGTAAAACATCATCAATTTTAATGTCACAACTTTTGAATAATTGATATATTATACTTAATTCGTAAATTTAAATATAGCGTTAATTTAAATCAAAAGTTCAATTAAACTTTATCTATCTTTTAAATAGTTAAAAACTTTTAAATGTCAAACCTAAATTGCAATGCCAAATGAATTATAACATGTCCAAGACCGATTTTTTATAATCTTGCAAAGTTTTTAAAAAGATAGCTTTAAATATAACTAACAATAATAACAGTTAAAATAGACATTAAATAAAAATATAACATTGTGACCTTGTAAACAAAAACAATATTTCATATTTGAATTAATCATAATGATCAAAATAAAAATGAACAAATAAGTTAATTTTTAAATTAATTGATCATAATAAAAGTCACATATAACATTAAATAAATATTATATTTAAATTGAATCACATGTAACCCATGGATAAAAGTCATTGTGATGATGTCGTTTTAATATATTTTTATCTTAACTAATTAATCATTCAAATAGTAAAAGATGTTGTAAATAGAAAAATGAAAATTACATTGATGTTTTTCCACATTCAACATATGTGTATATACGTTTGAGATTGAATACTTTTAATAGACGTCTAATTATTATAATTCAAAATAGATACAACATTTTATATCGACTTAAAACAAAAATTATTATTTCAATGTTAATAATAACAAAATACTTACCTTTAATAATATATATATATATATATATATATATATATATATATATATATATATATATATATATATATATATATATATATATATATATATATATATATATATATATATATATATATATATATATATTACATAATTGTATATTGTGCAACACACGGGCATTAGTCTAGTATCTGTCGTAAAAGAAGGAAGTTTACTTGCACCATATTACTTTAAAAATTACAAAATGAAAAAGAACACATACACACACATATATATATATATATATAAATATATATATATATATATATATATATATATATATATATATATATATATATATATATATATATATATATATATATATATATATCCAACCACTCAATAATATTGGACTTGATTTTGATACTTCAATATTTATTAACCATTTAATATACTATTAGAGTAATAAATATAACCTCATCCCTCTATTCTAATCACATTTTATTTTATTTATTTTAATTATATTTTGTATTTGTATATATTACTATTATTATTCTTAATATTTTAACTAATTTATCTGATATACTGATCAATATTTATATAGAATAATTACATACATGTAATGGATGCTTAAAACCAAAATGTTAAAGAGATGCTTAAAACCAAAATGTTAAAGAATGGTCTCATATAAAATATTTCAAATTGATAAAGATAGATGTTTAAATATTAGAAAAAGGTTTTCAAAAAACTTTATGCATTTTGGAGAATAATTTCAAAGAAAAAAGTTTTATTGATTTATATGAATAGATTAGCTTTGAAGAAGTTAATAACTATGCAGTTACCATGAAATCGTGCATTCTCTGTGTCTTTCTATAAAACTATGTGAATATTCCAGTAAAATAGTTAGTGTAATGTGTAAGGTTAAATAAATTGAATGAGTGAAAAATAGAATAAACAAAGTTAAACGGTAGTTTTGGGCCAAAAGAGGGTTAACGAAAGATTCAGAAAAACACGGGAAACGAAGACAAGGGAAATGGGGGATTTCAGGGCAGGGAAAACGAGAGATTTCAGGGATGGGAACTGGGTAGGCTTTCCCTTTCTGTTTGATTCTGTTAACATCCCTAATATCTCATTCATCATTTGTATCATTGAGCTTTAAAGATTAATTATGATTATTTCATCATTTGTATCACTTTAAAGATTAATTATGATTATTTTATCATTTGTATCAACTCAATATCTCGTTCACCATTATTTGTATCTCATTCATCATTTGTGTCATTGAGTTTTAAAGATTAATTACGATTCATTAAAACTAATTGTTTGTTCTTTGAATTTATGCCAATAGAACTAATTTAATATTAATTTTGATTAATATCGAGTTCCAAAGACAAATTTTGATTTATTAAAGATTAATTATCTATCATTCGACTTTATGTTAATACAATTACTCTCATATTATTTTCTTTTTTGATTTTTATCACTGAGTGTAATAATGAATTTTTGTTTTATCGAAATTTTAATTCTTATGAAGTTACAAGAGTTTAGTACATGTAATAGTGATGTTTTGTCTTTTCAAAGTTTTGTTGTCGATAAGTGATAACATTTTCAATTTTGAGATTGTCACCAATTTGAAGAGTGTACATCTATTTAACAAATAAAGTATTTATAGAGGCATTAACATCGGTAAAAGCACATGAACAATTAAATACATTGTTCAATGTTCAACCATATGATTTTCCATCTCAACCATTTAAAAAAGTAACATAGTTTAATTCCCTTTAATTTTTTAACAATTACTAGTAGATAATTAACATACTTGTTTTTAAAATTAAAATATATTGCAGATGATTAATAAATCCCTTCAGTTAAAACCTATCGATATATTCCACATAATGCTGAAACAGCAAATAATCATCCGTTTTGGTTATTATTTTTTATAACTTGAAGATAATTATATATCAAGAAGATTGATACAATTTTATACACAGAAAGTTTTCAGTTTCTTAAATTTCTATAACAATATACCATATCAGGTTTTCCATATCCCACTTTACGGTATTAAGCAAAACCATAACATATTGGTGTACAAAGCAAATACAATAATTATTATAAGAACATGAATTGTAGTCAAATATGTCAAAAATGACATAACTAATTGTGGAAAGTGATTTCAAACCATGCGCATTTAGTCAAAAGTATATGAGTTTCCTTTTCTCTTTTTGACAAATGAGTAACACGTGAAGAAAGAAAAAAGGATATGACTTCAACAATTGCAACTGCAGCCATTGAATTCAAATACGGATGTTTATTTGTCAACAATATCAACTGCAGTTTTTTTCAAGAATCGCATTATAAAAGGATCGAACGATCACACAATTTTACAACACCAAAAACACCATCATATATACAAATTACATTGTATTTATTCTCTTATCCAATTTCTGTAAACACCACAAAATATAGTGAATTGGTTCTCGGCTTCCTCCGCCCGTGGTTTTTCCCGATTTGGGTTTTCCACGTAAATCCTCGTGTCTCTATTTTATTTATTTCATTCGTATTTTTCGTTGTGATTATTATCGTTTGATAATTTTGATCCTATTCCGCATTGAGCTAATATTGTCTAAAGTCAATTCGGATCCGTCGTATTTTACAACAATTGGTATCAGAGCGTCCGGGTTTTGATATTAGCTTGTTGGGATCATTTTATCAAGTAATTAATCATGTCTTCGGTAAAATACGATATTCCGCTGCTGGATCGGAATACCCGATTTCCGCTGTGGCAAGTAAAGATGAGAGATATTCTCATTCAGATGGATTTACACAAGGCACTTTTGGGCTTCGAAAGGATGCCCAATACATGGACCGAAGAAGAAAAGGAGATGAAAGATCTAAAGGCTTTATCTCAAATTCGTTTGCACTTGTCAAACGATGTTTTACAAGATGTTCTAAAAGAAACGTCGGCGGCTGCTTTGTGGCTGAAATTGGAGCAGTTATTGATGACAAAGAGCTTACCAAACAAGTTGCATCTAAAGCAACGGTTGTTCAATCTCAAGATGATTGAAGGAGGCTCATTAGCTGAACATTTGTCCACATTCAAAGAGTTAATAAATAACTTGGAGAATATGGATGTTCAGTATGAAGATGAAGACTTAGCTTTATTTTTGTTGTCATCTTTGCCCGAATCCTATAGCCATTTTCGTGATACAATCATCTACAGCCGTGACACTCTTGTTTTAGATGAAGTCTTTACAGCTTTGGATTCTAAAGAGAAGATGAAATATATTACCGGTGGTGGTTCAGATGATGCTAAAGCCGAAGGTTTGAATGCCAGAGGAAGAACAACAGAGAGAAGTAGAACTTCTCAATCTTCCAACAGAACCAGATCCAAATCTAAAGGCAAACGAAAGTTTTGCAACTATTGTCACAAGAAGGGACATGTGCTTGAAGAATGTTTCAAGTTGAAGAATAAATAAAAAGAGAAGGCGGCAGCAAATGGTAAACAAGCTAGCACTTCGGGTGAAGCCGATGTAGCAGAGGTCGAATGTATTGGAGAACTCTTGACAGTTTATTCAGATAAACTGGATTCCACTGGTGATTGGATACTCGACTCTGGTTGTACTTTTCATATGTGTCACAACAAAAGTTGGTTTTACACATTTGAAAAGGTTAACCAGGGCTATGTGTTGATGGGTAACAATACTACATGTCCAGTTCTTGGACATGGTTCAGTCAGAATCCGTATGTTTGATGGCGTTATCCGAACCATTGGGGATATTAGATATGTCCCTGACCTCAGAAGAAACTTGTTATCTCTCAGTTCCTTTGATAAAAAGGGATACGAGTTTGCCGGTAAAGGTGGAGTTCTCAGGGTGTTCAAAGATGGTTCCGACAAACTGAGAGCCAGTCGAAAAACCTCAGACCTCTACTTTCTTGACGGGCAAACAATTTCGAGTGATGCTGCTATTGTTTCAAAGTCTCTTTCTGATCCAGATCAGTCCCGTCTTTGGCACCTTCGACTCGGCCATATGAGTTTTCAAGGCATGTCAGAATTGAGTCGAAGAGGTTTACTTGGTCAACAAAAGATTGTTGATTTGTATTTCTGTGAAGACTGTGTATATGGCAAGGCAAAACGAGTGAGGTTTGCAAGTGGTATCCATACAACGAAAGGACCACTCGACTATGTCCACTCGGATTTGTGGGGACCAGCTCGAGTTGCTTCTAAAGGTGGAGCTAACTATATGCTCACTATCATTGACGATTTCTCCAGGAAGGTGTGGTGTTTCTTCTTAAAACATAAAGGAGATGTTTTCTCTACCTTCAGAGACTGGAAAGTGCAGGTTGAAAAGCAATCAGGATTGGTAGTAAAGTATCTTCGTACGGATAATGGACTAGAGTTTTGCTCAGAAGAGTTTAATGCCTATTGCCGAAAGGAAGGCATTACTCGACATCGCACGGTAGTCCATACGCCTCAACAAAATGGTGTAGCCGAAAGGATGAATCGCACCATTATGGAGAAGGTCAGATGTATGCTTTCAAATTCCAAATTGCCAAAGTCCTTTTGGGCGGAGGCTGCTTCTACTGCTTGCTATGTTATCAACCGATCACCGTCACGAGCAATCGAGAAGAAAACTCCGTATGAGTTATGGTCCGGGAAACCTGCCGATTATACACATCTGAAACCTTTCGGATGTCCAGCTTATGCACGAGTTGACAATGGGAAGTTAGAACCGAGAGCACTTAAATGTGTCTTTCTTGGTTATAATCCAGGAGTTAAAGGTTACAAGTTATGGAGCAATGATCTAAATAAAATCATCATCTCAAGAGATGTTACTTTTGACGAGTCTGCTATGATTCATCAAACTTCCGACTCTACGGAAGATACAGTCGCATCATCAAAAGCAAATGAAGAGAAAGCTCAAATGGAGGTGGAGTTTCCTACTTCGCCTATCACCATTCCGAGTCCAGTTGAGCAACAAGAGTCTTCCTCGCCAAATGAGCATGTTGTTGTTGAAGAAACAACAAGTTTACAACCACAAGCTACTACTCGAAGCATTGCAAGAGATAGGCCGAGAAGACAAATTGTTCCTCCAAAGAGGTATGCTGAAGCTGAACTTGTTGCTTATGCTTTTATTGTTGCTAATGATATTGAGTCGGAAACGGAGCCTATAAACTATGATGAGGCTATCCAATCTAAAGACTCAAGTGATTGGACGATTGCTATGCATAATGAGATGGAATCCTTGCAAAGAAATGGTACTTGGGATTTAGTTCCTATTCCAAAAGGGAAAAGGCCAGTTAAATGCAAGTGGGTCTACAAGCTCAAAGAACCTGTTAACCCGAATGAGAAACCAAGATATAAAGCTCGGTTGGTAGCTAAAGGCTATAGTCAAATTCCAGGCGTTGACTATACTGACATCTATTCCCCAGTAGTCAAACATACTTCTATTCGTGCATTGTTGGGGTTAGTTGCTTCAAATGATTATCAGTTGGAGCAACTAGATGTTACTACAGCTTTCCTAAATGGTGAGCTTGAGGAAGAGATTTTCATGCAACAACCTGAAGGTTTTGTAGTTCCTGGCAAGGAGGACTACGTATGTAAACTGAAGAAATCTCTTTATGGACTCAAGCAGTCTCCTAGACAATGGTACAAGAGGTTTGATTCTTTCATGACCAGTCACAAATTCAGCAGGTGCACCTATGATAGCTGCGTATATTTCAAGAAAGGTGACGATGGTTCAAAGATCTATTTACTCTTGTACGTGGATGACATGTTGATTGCAGCAAAAGATATGAAGGAGATTCAAAAGTTAAAAGACCAGTTGAAAGCTGATTTTGAAATGAAGGACTTAGGAGCTGCCAAGAAAATTTTAGGTATGGAAATTGTTCGTGACAGGAAGTCTAGGATCTTGCATCTTTCTCAAAAAAGTTACATTGAGAAAGTCCTAAGACGTTTTAATATGCATGAAGCAAAGCCTGTCAACACACCTTTTGCAGCTCATTTCAAGTTATCATCCGCTTTAAGTCCTACTACTGAGACTGATATGGAGTACATGGCACGCGTACCATACTCTAGTGCTGTTGGATCTTTGATGTATGCTATGATCTGCACACGCCCTGATTTGGCTTATGTAGTTAGCATGGTTAGTAGATATATGGCGAACCCGGGAAAAGAACACTGGAAAGTAGTACAGTGGATCTTACGTTATCTATGCGGTACGTCTTCTATGTGTCTATGCTATGGACAATCTAACACTGGAGTGGTAGGATATGTTGATTCAGATTTTGGCAAAGACTTGGATAAACGAAGATCCATTACAGGGTATGTGTTTACACTAAACGGTTGTGCTATTAGTTGGAAAGCCCAGTTACAGTCTACAGTTGCACTGTCTTCTACAGAGGCAGAGTACATGGCGATTACAGAAGCAGTTAAGGAAGATATTTGGTTGAAGGGATTATTTAGAGAACTCGATGATAGAATAAAGGTTACCACAATATTCTGTGATAATCAAAGTGCTATCTTCTTGAGTAAAGATCAGATGTTTCATGACCGTACAAAGCACATTGATATTCGTTATCATTTTGTGCGTGATATCATTGAAAAAGGTGATTGTGTCATAGAAAAGATCGATACAGATTATAATCCCGCTGATGTGTTCACTAAAAGTCTTCCAATAGCCAAGTTCAAACTATGTTTGGACTTAATGGGTATATCTGATCGCAGTTGAGCCTGATTAGGCTCGTGGTGGAGGAAGTATTTCAATTTTTTTCAGGATCAATTTTTTCTCTATGTGGTGATTACAGTTTCTTATGGAAGTTTGGAGTTTGATGAGTTGTTTTATGATGGTTAAGCATATTGCAGAATTAGTATGGTAGTTGCTCTGTTTTGAAGTCAAGGTGGAGATTGTGGAAAGTGATTTCAAACCATGCGCATTTAGTCAAAAGTATATGAGTTTCCTTTTCTCTTTTTGACAAATGAGTAACACGTGAAGAAAGAAAAAAGGATATGAAGAAGATTGATACAATTTTATACACAGAAAGTTTTCAGTTTCTTAAATTTCTATAACAATATACCATATCAGGTTTTCCATATCCCACTTTACGGTATTAAGCAAAACCATAACATATTGGTGTACAAAGCAAATACAATAATTATTATAAGAACATGAATTGTAGTCAAATATGTCAAAAATGACATAACTAATTGTGGAAAGTGATTTCAAACCATGCGCATTTAGTCAAAAGTATATGAGTTTCCTTTTCTCTTTTTGACAAATGAGTAACACGTGAAGAAAGAAAAAAGGATATGACTTCAACAATTGCAACTGCAGCCATTGAATTCAAATACGGATGTTTATTTGTCAACAATATCAACTGCAGTTTTTTTCAAGAATCGCATTATAAAAGGATCGAACGATCACACAATTTTACAACACCAAAAACACCATCATATATACAAATTACATTGTATTTATTCTCTTATCCAATTTCTGTAAACACCACAAAATATAGTGAATTGGTTCTCGGCTTCCTCCGCCCGTGGTTTTTCCCGATTTGGGTTTTCCACGTAAATCCTCGTGTCTCTATTTTATTTATTTCATTCGTATTTTTCGTTGTGATTATTATCGTTTGATAATTTTGATCCTATTCCGCATTGAGCTAATATTGTCTAAAGTCAATTCGGATCCGTCGTATTTTACAACACTAATTAAGTTTTAATGTTTATATTTAAAACTATATTCAATTCTAATAATTCTGTTTTTTTGTTATTACCTGCTCTTATAACTATTATTGCTAAATCTAATGAAGAACACGTTTATTTATCATGCTTCATGTTTTGCCAGTTTTCTCATTTCATGTTTCCTTTATAGTTATATATGATAGAATTTTTGGTATTTGTTTGGTGAACATGATGTTCTTATATTTTGGTGTGTTTTTTATTCTTTTAGCAGCTGAAACAAAGTTTTATGAACTTCCGAAATTGCGGATGTAATTTCCAAGGACTTAGCAAAATTGTATTTAGAAGATAAGAACGAAAAACATACCGAATTCATATAAGAATGTAATTAATGCAGAAGCACCTGGGCCACCCGGAATATAAAATATAAGCGGGTCTTCATTTGGATCTCTTGTTGACTCTACAAAATAGTAAAACAACTGTACGTCTTCGTTCTCCCCTACCCCAATATAGCTGTCATACCAAATACACAAACCTTTCGTGAGAACACATACATGCAGGGTTTAAGTGCGAGTATTTGGTTAAATCATGACGGCATACATTAAGAGTTTCTAGCTTATGAGTTTTCACAATATTCAAAAGCTCAACCCATAATGAGGAGATTGTTGAACTTTGGGAGCAAGTCCGTTGGTCCGGCACTAGTCAATAACAGACAAGTAATTTTAATGCTATTTGGAAAAGATTTAATCCACATGTTGATCGAAAGGAGTCTTTGTTGGTGCCTAAAATTTTCTCATTCCCATTTTTGGTGACAATTATAAAAATTTTGAATTTCTAATTGCTTATACATAAGTATACGTTGCTTGATCAATATTTTATTTATCAAAAGGCAGACACAAAGAGAACGCAAATACCGTACCCAGTTTCAAGTTTAAAAGGAAGATCACCCGCATATCCAGGAAGTGTTTTGATAATCGATTTTGAAAGAGACATAATGATGAAGTGGGAGTGAAAGATGAGAATGAAAACAAAAGAAAACGTCAAACTCTTTAGTTTATTCTCCATGTTTGTGTGTTCCCTCAAACTCTCAGGTGCTATAGAATGGGTAGTTAGTTGCTATATATATATAGAGTCACGATCAAATGAGAGCCATTTTTTTTTGTGAAAACCTGGAGAACTTTTGACAGAATTTTTTTTCTCAAAAAAATGACTTAATACAGAAAGTCGCTTATATTTAAAACCTTTTGTCAAAAAAAATTTTGAAAAAAAATATGCACATACAAAATATGCAAATATGCATTTTTTCGTAAATGTATATATATTCACGTTTTGTCCATATGTGCACATTGCGTATATGCATATTTTTTTTTCAATTTTTTTTTACAAAATGTCTTAAATACAAGCAAACTTAGTGTATTAAGTCATTTTTTTTTGAAAAAAAAATTCAGTCAAAAGTTCATTAGGTTCTCACGAAAAAAATGGTTCTCTTTTTATCCTGACGCTATATATATATATATATATATATATATATATATATATATATATATATATATATATATATATATATATATATATATATATATATATATATATATATATATATATATATATATATATATATATATGTATATATATATATATGTTCATTAGGTTCTCACGAAAAAAATGGTTCTCATTTTATCCTGACGCTATATATATATATATATATATATATATATATATATATATATATATATATATATATATATATATATATATATATATATATATATATATATATATATATATATATATATATATATATATATATATATATATATATATATACATTTATATATACATTTATATATATACATACACATATATATATGTATATATATATATATATATATATATATATATATATATATATATATATATATATATATATATATATATACATACATATATATATATATATATATATATATATATATATATATATATATATATATATATATATATATATATATATATGTATGTATATATATATATATATATATATATATATATATATATATATATATATATATATATATATATATATGTATATATATACATACATATATATATATATATATATATATATATATATATATATATATATATATATATATATATATACGTATATATATGTATGTATGTATATATATATATATATATATATATATATATATATATATATATATATATATATATATATATATATATATATATATATATATATATATATATATATATATATATACGTATATATATGTATGTATGTATATATATATATATATATATATATATATATATATATGTATGTATATATATATATATATATATATATATATATATATATATATATATATATATATATATATATATATATATATATATATATATATATATATATATATATATATATATATATATATATATATATATATATATATATATACTAGCTGCGTACCCGCGCAATGCAGCGGACGGCAAGTAGTTTCCTTTCGGCTATTTGTTTTCGCAAGATTTTGCTATCATTTTACGGGAATTCCATATGTTTGTTATAAAGATTTTTATCGAACACTTCAAAATAATAATGATCATGTGTCCTAATCTTAGTGGAGTACCCCACGCAATGCAGCAGACGGCAATTAATTTCATTTACGTGAATTGTTCTCGTGCGACGATTAGTTTTTTTTGTCAGACGTCGAATAATGACTTTCTATCAATATTTTCATATCGGCATGCATATAGTTTCGTTTCAATGATTAGCATTCTTTCCAAAATACAGTATATTGCAAATTAAATCATTATAATTTCATCTGTAACGTACGTAATTTTTTTCGGCACATATTTTTTTTATTACATCATTACAACTTTCCTTCATATTAAAAAGCTACTGTCCTTCATATTACAACTTTCCTTCATATTAAAAAGCTACTACATGCTCATGCTCGCATGCATTTTCCTTTATTATAATTTATAATTTACTAAAGTTAAGCAATACACGACTAAAAAGTACGTAAATGAATATACAATTTTATTTTATCAAATATTTTTATAAGTAATTATTTAAAATGATAAAATCTTAAAAAGATTATAAACTAAATATAAATGTATAACCTAACCCTAAAAACATTTGAGCTTATCACACCTCTTCCTCAGCCTCCATCTCCCAACCGGCCAATTCATCACTTTTGAGGCTGCAAATCCGACACCATGTTTTCGATTTTGTTTGACAACCTGCAAATCAAAAGAAACCACCCTTAGGAACAAAATGAACTCTTATGAATTGGATTGATACATTATTTGTTTATCAACGTACTTTCATCAATTTGTTTATCATAGCATCCTACTTTCATTTCTTTCTATTATAGTACAATGGTTTAATGAGAAATAAAAGGGAAATAGAAGTAGGATGGTGTACTACACAAGTAAACGAAAGTTGGTTGCTGTTTATTACATTTAGGGGTAAATTAGTAAAATTTGTACCTGACCAGATGCAGCTAATGCATCTGTTATAAGAGAAACAGCCAACCATACTTGCAGGCATATTTGGTGAGCAGCCATGGCTATTGGACCTTGTCTAGCAGCCATTGATGTTGCCAGGGTGGTTGTTGTAAGTACTGAAACAGTCCTTCCAAGAAGAAAACCGCCTAAAAAGGAATAAAATATTTCATTATATGCAAATAATAGCAACCTACTTTCATTCATAAGTTTATCATAGCATCCTACTCTCAAAAAACAACTGAAATCAGAGTTCTGTAATTATGTAGGTTTTTCAAAGTGGAATGTATTACTAAGGATAAATGAAAGTAGGTTGCTATAATATATAAATAAATAATTTTCAGTGTGTAGTCACCAGATTTGATATATCAACCAACTTGTAATGCTCCTGGTTATGGAGGTAGTAATACTGCTCTTTTATTAAGGTGCCATATCATTAAAAAAGTAACCGTGTATCTGAAACAATGATAAAGAAAAGGTTAATAACATTATTTCGGATGATAATATTTTTTTATTAATAAGGGGTTTAACATTCTGTGAAGTAACAGTGGCAATGGCAGCTCCAGTCACGCCTAATTTGAAGTAGTACATAAGTATTGGAAATAAAAAAATTGCTAAAAAATTTCCAATGCCTGCACAACAAAAATTATATGTTAATAAATAGAAAAAAAATTAATTTGAAAAATTAAATTAGAAAACTTGTGTAGACAAAATACGGGAGTTTTTGTGTCCTTAAAACCACAAAAAACACCTTGAAGAGCTAAAGAGACAACAACTGCGGGTGCACCAAGGGCTCTCAGAGATAGAAATTGCTGAGCTAGCGCGTGCATTGAAGAAGCCTGTAACAAATTAATTAATAATTTCAAGGGTTAAATGTGAAAAATAGCAATGTAGTTTTATTAATTTGTTTATTAGATCATCATACTTCCTTCAAACAATGAATAATATACAACAAGATATCAACAATTTCAAAGTACAATGCATTAATAAGAAAAATAATTTATGAAAGTACATTGCTATTTCTTTCATTTAGACCTAAACAAAAGTTGTACTTACAGATGATATGCCCATGAGATTAAGAAACACCCCTGATCCAAAATACAAAGCTAAACCATCAAAGATTCCAATTCCAACTGCCAAAAGCAAAGCTGTAGACACAGACGCCAGATGTCGCCTTTCTGCCATGTCAGCTTTCCCATTCCCATTAACATCCTCAGAATTCTCTCCTGTCACATTATGAGGTAAAATTCTCTTCAAATCAGTAAAAATTCAAAAAGAAAAAGGATTAAATTACAGTTTTGGTCCCTATAGTTACACTATATTTACAATTTTCCTCCATTTTTTTTCAAAATTTCAGCTCTCATTTTGGCTCAATTAAAATTCGGCCAACTTCTTGTGCTCTCAACATCTGGAATGATGGAACAAACAATCAAGTAGTTAAAAACTGACTAAATTTAAGTAGATTTGGCAACTAACCAAAATTAACAGAGTTTGTCTCTTTAAGCAATGAACTTTGTTTCCATTTAAGCAATGAACTTTGCAACTATGTAAGTAAGTTGTTATTTGTTGCACCAAGCCAAAATAAATGCAATGTTAGCAACTTACTGTCATTTCTGGTCGGGGATGAGATGGTAGTGCCAAGACCTGAGAAATACAAAGTACATAAAATAATCTCGTGACCGCAAGAAAATGTATATAAAATAAATAAATTAGAGAAAAAGTGGAGGTTACCACATATTAGGTATCATAATTTTTTAAAGAACTTTGTAAACTATTGTGCTTTTAAAGTACATTGCTATATTAGGTATCAAGAAATAGCAATCTACTCTCACATAAACACAGAAAGCAGTGGTTGTGTGGCTGTGTGTGTTTATTACCTTAGGAGAAGAAATCAACACGCACACAACAACTTGCATTCATTTTAGTGTATTTTAGCATCCTATTTTCAATTCTTTCTGCTCCCTAACTGCAATTGACTTTTGCAATTTTGGTCCTTATAGTTTTGGTCCCTAATTATAACTGAATTTTTCAATTTTGGTCCTTATAGTTTTGGTCCCAAACATGAAAAGTGTCCCGAATAGATATTTCTTGAATCCGAATGCCAAGAATACCTTCAAACTTGGTTGTTATCTCAATTTTTAGGATTAGTCCATGAGGTCTCTGATGTTTTTGAGTTCCCATAATAAACTTGCTTCGATGCTTCATCCCAATATGCCTGCATAAACAAATAGAAATTATGCACCTTTCTAGTAATTTATTTTAGTTTCATCAACAATTAATATATTAAATATGGTAACAAAAACAAAGAACCCAACTATTTAAGCATATTAAAACTGTTTAACCCATTTCTTTTTAATTTCACTCGTTTGACCCATTCTGAGTACATAGAGTGAAAAACAATTTTTGGTCCCTAAATATAGCTGACTTTTGCAATTTTTGGTCCCTGCATAAACATGATTAGATGAAATTTCAGAAAGCAAAAGATCAAACTATTCAAAATTTTCAAATTTCAAAAATTTTCAAATGATTAAAACTTTTCAAAATCATTCAAATTTTCAGACTTTTCAAACTTTTAAAATAATTCTAAATTTTCAAACTTTTAAGATTATTCAAATTTAAAAATTTTCAAACTTTTCAAATTATTCAAATTTGAAAAATTTTCAAACTTTTCAAAATCATTTAAATTTTCAGACTTTTTAAATTATTAAAATTATTCAAATTTCCGAAAATTTCAAATTTTCAAACTTTTCAATTTATTCAAAATATTCAAATTTTCAAATTTCGAAAATTTTCGAATGATTCAAACTTTTCAAAAACTTATAATCTTGAAAACTTTTCAAAATTTTTAAAATGATTCAAACTTTTAAAATGATTCTAAATTTTCAAACTTTTAAGATTATTCAAATTTAAAAATTTTCAAACTTTTCAAATTATTTAAATTTCCGAAATTTTTATACTTATCAAATTATTCAAAATTTTCAAATTTTCAAATTTTGAAAATTTTCAAAGTTTCAAATTTCGAAAATTTTCAAATTTTCATATTTTCAAATTTTGAAAAATTTTCAAACTTTTCAAAATTATTTAAATTTTCAGACTTTTCAAATTATTAAAATTATTCAAATTTCCGAAAATTTCAAATTTTAAACTTTTCAATTTATTCAAAATATTCAAATTTTCAAATTTCGAAAATTTTCAAATGATTCAAACTTTTCAAAAACTTATAATCTTGAAAACTTTTCAAAATTTTTAAAATGATTCAAACTTTTCAATACTGAAATCAGAACTCATTATCAGAAAATCAGAAAACTTACCATGACGCCTCTCTGTGGCATTTTGTTGAACACGTGGGGTGCATTGCCCGATTCTATATGAAATCAAAAACAAAACTTGGAGAAAGAGAGCATCATAGATGTAAGCACCATAGAGAAGATTTTTGATGAAAAATCAAAAACCAAAAAGTCGAAGACATACCAGAACTAAGGATTCTCTGCAAAATTTTCATCCTGGCACAGTGGGGATAGTTTTAAGGTGATTAGAGAGAAGAAAAAACAACAAATATGTATAAAAATTATGTAGATACTATTGAAATCAAAGCACAAAATTTCAGGTAGTTTTAAAAAATGGAAGTGCAATGCTATATTGGGAAGTTTTTACTTGGAACAATTGAAACTTGAGGTCTTGGAACATTTGAATAACATATATGTCAACCTTAATATCAATGTTATGTGAAAAATATCCAAAAACTACTATCATCTTTACAAATATCTAAGTGCCATGTTATTATGGGTCTAAAAGTTAGAGAATAACACTTACCTTACGTGTTTATACAATCATATGGATAGATCTCACATAAAACCTTATAATTGTGAATCTCCACCAATATCTACAAAAGACACAATAGTCCAAGAAATTAGGTGACTGCAGATCTGTATAGCAACCTTTGTAGAGAAATTGGAACAGAAAACCCATTTTAAAGTAGGATGTTATTGCAGACAAAATGGAAAATTAAAAATATGAGAAGTTTCGAATGATGCAAAATGCTTACTTGCTTAGTTGATTAAACGTGAAAGGGTGCACAAGAAGGGTAGGGTTCCAATTTGGAGCAGGATGTGGGAAACTCATCCGTTGAACAGACCTCACAGAGAGAAAAGTAATGGCACAAGAAGGGTAGGGTTCCAATTTTGTTTGATGGTTTATTTATCCTTGAGAATTTCTCTCCCTGACTTTTGTCTTCCTTCTTGATTTTGTTTCTGCCTTCTATTAAACCAAAAGAAAATATATTAGTACTCAAAAGATAGTAAGTCGGATTTCAACTGTTAACATATACTCCTTACAGATCTGAAGAGCTATACATCTTCATATGGATTCAGCATTCGGGTCCCTTAATTTAGTGTACTACCGTTTCAGGAAATGTAAAAAACCGCATTGCATATATTAAAAGCACATATACACAAAGATAAGAAATCAAAAGAAAAAAAACCATAGATGAGATGATATACAAGACTGGAATAGAAGTTAACCAGAAATCAAAGATCGAGAGAGAACCAGGAGAGGAAGAAGCGGCTGGTGGAGCGAAGCGGCTAGGGGTTGAGTTATTGAACTTGCAACCCAAAAAACCTGCAAACACATGGTTCTTGTCGGCGACGCTCGTTTTGATCCTGGGCAAAACTCCGGCGGTGAAGAGAAGGGCATCGAAGATAGGTTTGGGCTGTACGGGCTTACACTTGAGCTTGGATTTCGCATAATCGATCAATTCGTGTAGATTGCATGCGTAGAAGGCGGTTCTTCTTCCAGGAGCATAGATCAAGAGAGAACCAGGAGAGGAAGAAGCAGCTGGTGGACGCCAATTCCATCGCGAAGGAAGTCGGAATCGACGACATCATTGCCGAAGCCAAACCGGAGGACAAAGCGGAGAAAGTGAAAGAGCTACAGAGTTCCGGACTTGTGGTGGTGATGGTGGGAGACGGAATCAACGATTCTCCCGTGTGGTGATGATGGCGTGTGCGGATGATGGCGGAGGAGATGTAGAACCGGTGATGAGGATCGGGGATACAAAAAAATTATTAATTAAGAATATCTAAACATTAATAATTTTACATAAGAAATTTGTTTGTGTATCGTGACATCTTACTTTTGATTTTTACTATTACGACTTTGTATTTTGATAAATATAATTGATTATGAGAATGTCACCGATACTAAAATCAAATTCACTATTATGATTGAAATCATTTTTAAAAATATTATGACGTCAATTGTCTCTATTGTCTCCCAAATCATTCTACACATCAAAAAAATAATATGATATTAAAAAACAGTTAATTTTGAAATTGAATGATAGCAATTAATTTTGAAATTGAATGATAATTAAAACGATCATTAAGGAGTTAGAAACGTTACAAACAAATTAGCTTTTTTTAAGAAATTTAAAATCATGAGAAAATGACATGTGGCAAAATGAATGTGGTGATGACATGTGTCTTTGAGTTACTTATTTATTAGGATATATATATATATATATATATATATATATATATATATATATATATATATATATATATATATATATATATATATATATATATATATATATATATATATATATATATATATATATATATATATATATATATATATATATATATATATATATATATATATATATATATATATATATATATATATATGATATATTATAAACCATGGATAATTTACAAGCTTTTGAAGCACACAGTCTTAATCTTTAAGACAGTACAATTTCTTGATGCACAATCACAATTCAGCGGGCTATACGTTTGAAAGAAATTGAAAAAAGCAAATGTCTACTCCTAAACCAGGTGGCCACACGAAAAGGAGAGTGAATTGCGGACAATAGATAGTGGATATGATGGATATCCTATATAACGACTGATCCAGTACAATTCACAATTCAAAATTTTTTGATTTGTGAAACTCAAAACTCTCTCATCACAAATCCGGCTCCCTGTAACATTTCATCTCCTTGCAAAATACCATCATCTTCTCCATATGTTCCCATCGGTTGTACATCAGAATCACCGCATGATTCTCATCCTTCTCAATCGCGGACTATCTCCTTCTCTACATCATCGTATTTGCAGCTGGCTAGGGAGTAGACACCATCTACAGGTTCTATCTATCTCACCGCCATCCCTTTCTTTCTCATCCTTCTTCATTTCTTTCAAGCTCCAAACAACAACCTTGACTCGGTATCTCTCTATATCTCTTTCTTTTAGTTTTTTTTATTAATGGTCTCTCTCTTTCTGGCTAACACTTTTATGATCGAATATGTTGTGTGTTTTTGTTTACCTCTATGTGTGTTCTTATTTGATAATAAGATCTAGGTTTGGGTTTTTGTTTCGAATCGATTTGAATATAAGATGTCGTTTTGGGGTGTTGTTACAGGTAGGGGAGAACCGAATATGACTAGAGCTGAAAGGTTGCTGCTTCGAGGAGCCATTGAAAAAGGTCGTTCATCTTTGTATTTCATTCCAAGTCTATCCAATTTATTCACATCTTTGTATTTCATTCCAAGTCTATCCAATTTCTTCGAGGAGCATTGTTTTAAATATATTTATTCACATCTAAATGACAAATCTATCCAATTTTTTCAATAATTTTTTACCAAACACATGTGAATTTTAAATAAATCATTTATGAATCTCAGTTAATTCAATTGTATATGATATTAAAACATTGAAATAGTAAAAACATAAGTGATTTTTCTTGAAATCACATCTGAATTTAAAAATATTTTTAAGTTTACATAAGTTTTTATTAAATGATTAACTATTATTGAAAAAAATGAATTCATTGATCATTTACATATAAAATATCTTCCATACATATTTAATACAATTTATATTCACATTGCGAATTTTAACTACTTCTTGTTTTATACATGTTAATTCACATATAAATGGTAATTGTACCTGACTTTTTAGAAAAAAATTATCATCCACATGTGAATTTTAAGCAAATTAATTTGTGAATCTAAATTAATTCATTTGTGTATGATCAAAAGGTTAAAAATAGTATACATCTAGTTTTAGATATATTAATTCACATATAAATGATAATTGTACCCTATTTTTTAGAATTTTGTGTTCATTCGTGTATAAGTTTATGTAAATTAATTTGTGAATATTAGTTAATTCAATTGTATATTACAAAATGTTGAAATTGTAAAGAATATAAACGAATTTACTTAAATTCAATATGAAAATTTAGTGAGATTCACGTCTGAATCTAAAAGTTTATTTAAATTCACATAAGTTGTTATTGAATAATCAATGATTGTTGAAAAAATAATTTCAATGATCATTCACATGTGAAAAATCTTCTATAAAAATTGTTATAGTTCAGATTCACATTGATTAAGTGTTGTGAATCTGAACAAGATTTTTGAATATTTTTTTCGTTTTTATTATATTGATATGGATGTCTATTGAAAGAGAATAAAAAATTATGAATTTTGATATATTCGATTTTTTATTTCGATAAAAAATAATCTCTAAAAATAATAAATAAATAAATAACGAAGTGAGTTTTTTGGAATTATCCGCTACATGCGCGTTCAATTAAGAATTTTACAACCTTATCTTCTGCCGTCTATCATTTGAATTCCGATGCTCACGATTGGTTCCTTGGTTCCTTATTTTATTTTGGTTCTCTATTGAACTTTTATATATATATATATATATATATATATATATATATATATATATATATATATATATATATATATATATATATATATATATATATATATATATATATATATACATATATATAAATATACATATATATATATATATATATATATATATATATATATATATATATATATATATATATATATATACACATATGTGTATACAAATGTGTGTGTGTACATATATATATATATATATATATATATATATATATATATATATATATATATATATATATATATATATATATATATATATATATATATATATATATATATATATATATGTTTACAAATGTATTTTTTTATTTTTTATTTTTGAAA
>CM042014.1:84772496-84904996 GCA_023525715.1 Cichorium intybus | reverse complement strand
TCTGTTGTTGACAGTGCTACACACTTTTGTAACTTGGATTGCCATGAGATAGCTCCCCCTGCCAAAGTGAAAACATAACTTGATGTAGATTTCCTATTATCAAGATCTCCTGCCATATCGGCATCTGTATAACCTTTCACGATTGGCTTTGCTCCCCCATAGCATAAACATAATTTTGAACTACCCTTCAGGTATCGCAATATCCACTTGACTGCTTCCCAATGTTGCTTTCCTATATTTGCTAGATATCTACTCACGACACCAACAACATGAGCAATATCTGGCCTTGTACACACCATCGCATACATAAGACTTCCTACGGCTGAGGAATAAGGGACTTTCTTCATCTCTTCTTTCTCTTTATCAGAAGAAGGAGATTTTTTCTTACTTAACTTGAAGTGATTTGCCAACGGAGTGCCAACAGGCTTGGCGTTTTCCATGTTAAACCTTTTAATCACACGTTCATCATACTCCTCCTGTGACAAGAACAATTTTCTTGATTCTCTATCATGGATAATTTTCATGCCCAATATTTGTTGAGTTGGGCCTAAGTCTTTCATATCAAAGAACTTAGACAAATCCTTCTTCAAGTTGTTGATCATGGTTGCATCTTGACCGACTATTAGCATATCATCCACATAGAGCAAAAGGATGACAAATTTTCCATCTGGAAACTTCTTCAAGTACACGCAGTGGTCTGCAACAGTTCTTTTGTACTCATGACTTACCATGAACGAGTCAAACTTCTTCTACCACTGTCTTGGGGCTTGCTTAAGACCATAAAGGCTCTTCTTCAACTTGCAGACGAGATGCACTTTCTTTGGGACTTTAAACCCATCGGGCTGATCCATGTATATTTCTTCATCTAAATCACCATGGAGAAAAGCTGTTTTTACATCCATCTGCTCAAGTTCAAGATCTAGACTGGCAACCAATCCAAGTACGACTCGAATCGACATCATCTTCACAACCGGCGAAAAAATCTCATCAAAGTCAATTCCCTCCTTTTGTTGGAATCCTTTGACAACGAGTCTTGCCTTGTACTTCACAATGTTTCCTTTGCCATCTTTCTTCAACTTGAAAACCCACTTGTTTTTTAAGGCTTTCTTTCCTTTAGGAAGTTTCACCAACTCATATGTTTGATTCTTTTGCAAAGAATTCATTTCTTCTTCCATGGCCTTCTGCCAATTGGCTTTGTTAATATGAGATTGAGCTTCCTGAAAGCTCTCTGGCTCCCCCTCGCTGGTAAGAAGGATGTAGTTCGAAGTTGGGTATCTTGAGGAAGGAACACGAACTCGATCAGATCGTCGAACTTGAGTTTCTTCATTAGAAACATCTGCCAATGACTCTGAATTATCAAGAGGTGGAAGCTCCCCCTGCTCAACACCTCCTTGATCTTCATCATCAACCTCATTATTCTGTTCATCGGTCGGAACATCATCTTTTGTTTCAGATATCATTTCTAGAACTTTGAAGCTTTGTTGCTGGTTAATCGATGCCTTGAAATCATAATACTGGTCTTCATAGAAAACAACATCTCTGCTTCGAATAACCTTCTTTAGTTCTGGGTCCCATAGCCTGTACCCGAACTCTTCATCTCCATATCCAATAAAGATGCATGGAGTGGATTTGAGGTCCAACTTCTTTCGCAATTGACTTGACACATGTGCAAACGCCTTGCACCCAAATACTCTCAAGTGAGAATATGTTATGTCTTTACCTGTCCATATCTTTTCTGGAACTTCAAAATTCATGGAACTGAAGATGACCTATTTATAAGGTAACAAGCTGTCAATACAGCTTCACCCCAGAATGGCTTTGGTAGTTTAGCCGCACTGATCATACATCGAACCTTCTCAACAATGGTACGATTCATTCATTCTGCTACACCGTTATGCTGTGGGGTACGTGGGACAGTCTTTTCATGCCTGATACCATATTTTGTGCAATATGTGGAGAACTCACGAGAATAGTACTCACCCCCATTATCTGATCTGAGACATTTCAACTTCTTGCCAGTTTGTCTTTCCACCATTACATGAAAAGCTTTAAAACGATCAAATACTTGATCCTTCGACCTGAGACAATAAACCCATACTTTTTGTGATGCATCGTCGATGAATGTCACAAAATACTTGTTTCCACCAAGGGATTCTACTTCAATGGGTCCACATACGTCGGAGTGGACAAGGCTCAACAACTCAGAGCGCTTATTTCTTGTGGAGCTAAAGGAAACTCTGTGTTGTTTCCCAAATAAGCAGTATTCACAAGGATCCAAGGCAACATCTTTTTCCATGGAAATGGACTTCTTCTTTTCAAGAGTTGTTAACCCTTTCACAGTCATGTGGCCTAGTCTTCTATGCCACAGATTTGGTGATGTCTCTTCTTCTACTGCATTGAGACTTGGTTGAATCAACTTTGCATATGACTTATAAATAGTACCACAAAGCTTTCCCCTTGCAATGACCATAATGCCTTTTAACAACTTCCAGTTGCCATTTCCAAAGTGGTTGTCATAGCCCTGAAGGTCAAGAGCTCCAATTGAGATAAGATTCATTCTTAGCTCCGGAACATGTCGAACATCTTTCAACACCAATGTACACCCTACATTGGTCTTTATATGTACATCACCGATACCAACAATGTTAGAGGAACTGGTGTTTCCCATCCTCACGGTACCATGGTTTACGGATTTATATGTTGCAAATAAATCCCGGTCCGGAGTGGAATGATATGATGCAGCGGTATCAATCACCCACTCGTCATCACGAGCGCCTACGTATAGGCATGCATCCTCCTCGCATGCAACAAGGGCAATGTCTTGTGAAATGTTGACCATGGTCTCACCATCCTCCTTGCTTGAACTAGTACTCGTTTCAGCCTGTTCTCGTAGAAACTTTCGACAATCGCTCTTTTTGTGGCCATAATGATTGCAGTAGTTGCAGTGGCCTTCAAACCATGTACTTGAAGACTTTCCCCTTTCTTTTGATCTTCCTCTAACTTGAGATCTTCCTCTACTTTGACCACGTCTGCCTCTACCTCGACCTCTTCCTCTACCACCAGTTCTACCTCCGCCTCTTTCTTTGTTTTCTGTTACGAGGGCAAATGACTGGTCTGTACCAGCTTCTTTTCTTCTGGCTTCCTCGTTCATGAGAGCGTCCGTGACCATCTCCATTGTCACTTTGCCACCGGGGGCAGAATTGCTGAGAGTAACAACAAGTGTTTCCCAATGATCAGGTAGAGAACTTAGCAACAATATTGCTTGCTCCTCATCTTTGAGAACCCATTCGGCAGAACTGAGCTGATTTACAAGATCTTGGAACTGACTCGTATGCTCGGCTATGGATGTACCACTTCGTAACTTGTGGTTTACCAGGCGCCTCATTAGTAGGGTCTTGTTGCATGCAGTCTTTGCTTGATACATACTTTCAAGCTTTTCCCAGAGTTTGTATGCGTCTGTTTCTTGAGAAACATGATGAAAAACACTGTGGTCAATCCATTGTCGAATTTGTGCCACAGTTTTCTTATTCATTCTCGTCCAGACGTCGACTGTTGTCTTTTCAGGTTTTACGCCCTTGGTTTCTAAAGGTTCTGCTAGATCCTTTAGATTCAACAAATCTTCCATCCTCGGCTTCCACATATTATAATTTGTGGGCATAAGTCGGACCATTATATCCGAACTTGTAGATTCCATGAGAAAGACTTCGTAGTTTGCGTTTTGTGAAATTTTGGGATGGAATTAGGTAAGACCGAGATCACGGTTATTTCCGAAAGGGTCGAAATAGGTGGGATATATTTTTTCAGACTAAAATGAACTTCTGAAAAAATTATGGGCCAATTTGAAATGTTTAAGAAGTATAGGGGCCAATCTGTAATTTATGGAATTACAGGGACCAAACTGGAAGGTTTTGAAACATAGGGACCATTCTGAAACTTTTCAGAAGTATAAGGACCAAAATTGTAACTTTCAGAAAAAAAAATGGGACCAAAACGGAGTTTTATAGAATTAGAGGGACCTGTTTGCAACTTTCTGGAATTTCAGGGGGCCAAAATGCAGTGTTGCTACAGTGTCGCTACAGTATCGTCTTCTCCGGCGAGTTTTCCGGCGAACTGGTTTTTCCGGCCACTATTCCGGTAAACCTTTGACTGGACTTTGGAGGTCTTCCGGTGGTCGAAAAATTCCGAAAAATATATTTTCGGAATCATGGGAACGAGTACTTTACAATGGTGTGCCCGGAAATCGATTTTAAGGAAAAACAAATTCGACCAAAAAACGATCGGTACCGAAACGAGGCTCTGATACCACTTGTTAGGATCGGAAAACTCTTCTATTCAACACTAGAATAGAATTACAATAGGAGGAGCAACTCTTACACTCGACTATTACAAAAAACCAACCCTTTCTCTAACACTTACACTCTAAATGTTTCTCTCTAACTCTATATGTTTGTGGTGTGTTTTAGGATGCCTAAGAACTGAAACTTAAGCCTCTATTTATAGCTAAACTAGCCACTAAATCTATAGTATATGAACACATTGAATTCTTGGAAGAGAAGATCAAATTTGCCACCTTAAGCTTTGTCAACAATGGTGGCATCTAGAATGTAGGGCTTCTAGATGGAGGCTGGAAATCAACAAATATCACACAGATGGGACTCAAACTTAACCCCCAAACGAGCAAGGTTGTCTTTGGTGGGAGGTCTGTTCCTGATTCCTCTCCATATGAAGATACCAAACCTTTTTGGAATCCATTTGGACCACCTGCAGCTACCAACACCTGTCTGAGTTTTATCAGCAATCTTTTTTCGCATCCATCTTACAACAAATCTGTCTTTCGGACCATCTGGGCAAAACCAAAAATCGTTTTTGTCATTTAAATTTATCGAATCCAGTTCCATTGAAAGATGCTCCATTTCTTCATTGCTTCTCCTTTCACTAATGGACTCTCTTCTTCTCCACTCCCGAAAACCACCCCCAATACCAAGCTTTTCCTCGATAGTAATGTTTTTATTGGTTTCAAGGTTAAAAAGTCTTGGATATCTTAAATGTAACAGCTTCTCCCCTATCCACCAGTCAAACCAGAAACTAGCCTCTTTCCCATTACCCACCTATTTTTTAATAAGCTCTCTAGGATCCAACTGAATCATCTTGAGTTCATCCCACTGTTGAACTATCCTTTTCCAAGTGTACCCCGTTTTAATTTTGATGGCATCTTCTAAGCACCTGTTGACACCATAAATGCTATCTATGACTTGAGTCCACAAAGCCCCGTGCTCCGTCTTATACCTCCAAAGCCATTTGGAAAGGAGAGATCGGTTGAAGTCCTTCAAAGAAGCAACTCCCAGACCCCCTTTCTCCCTGTCCGTTAATACATTGCTCCATTTCACCCATGGAATTTTTTTCCTAGCGAAATCAGCCCTTTAGAAAAAAATTTCTCCTGAGCCCTTCAAGGATTTTAAGCACTCTCTTTGGAACTTTAAATAAAGAAAACAGAAAGTTGCCTAGATTTCCAATGACATTACAAATAATATATATATATACATATATATATATATATATATATATATATATATATATATATATATATATATATATATATATATATATACACATACATATATATATATATATACACATACATATATATATATATATATATATATATATATATATATATATATATATATATATATATATATATATATATATATATATATATATATATATATATATATATATATATATATATATACCTTTGCCACCTCCTGCTTCCCTATTCCGCTGAGTCATCCTCCCTCTCTCTGTCTGTCTTAACAAAGAAGGTGGTCGTTTCTCGTTTTTTCCACCGGTTTGTTTTCTCTATCTGTATTGCCATTGATTAGGGTTTGTTTTCGCGCATTCAGTTCCAGACAAGGTTCAACTTGCCGGTTCAGAGTAGACCCAAGATGGATCCATTTTCTTCACATTTTTGCTAGACGTATAATTATCGCTCATCTATTACGGTTTCGTTCCGCATGGATTTCTTTTGTCTTTGTCTTTGTCACTTCTAACTACCACTTCTAACTACCACAATCATCGAATCCCTTCCTCATGCCCAGTGGTTTCTTTTTAAGCCTATACCAATTTTATTACATCGTGGGTGACATTAAACTTTAGGTTTAACTAACCCATTTACCATTTTCCCTCTTGATCTCATGAAAACGATATTGAAGAACATATGAAAACCCTAATTTTGGTTTTTTTGTTCAAATCGGTTCTGAAGGCCATCTATACATGTTGATTTTTTTTGCATTTTTTCTCTTTTATTTTTGTGTTTGGATGTGTTATGATTTTTTTTAGTCGTATCAATCCCGCCCAACATGTTCTCTGGGTCGACTCCACCCATTTGTCTCTGGTTTGGTTACGTGTAAGTGTTTTTGATTTAATTTCTGCTTCATTATATGTTAATTTATGTAATTGTAGACCGCTATTATTTTTTGAACACGAGTTGCTTTGCCTGTTTTTTTCAATTCTGGTTTATGTTGTAAGTTGAGGCAGTGGGTGCGTACATTCTAGATTTTCATGAGCATCAAAATAAGGTATTTACTTCCCATTTTGATTGAAATTTAATTAGTACTGAGATTCTCATACAATAAAATACTCTTTCATGATGTGTTCAAAGTAGAAAGTGTGTAAAGGCAGAAGGCTAAGAAGGAATTACATATAAGCAAAGGCAGAAGGCTAAGAAGTCTTCATTTTTACCTTCGTTTGATTAAATTCATATTGGTTTTTTCCTTTTTACGGAAATCAATGTATCAAGTCAATCTCAGTTTCAATCGTGATTGGGTTTTGAATTCTCCAGCGACATCTTTTTATTTTCTTCTTCTTTTTCCTCCCTGTTTTACAACTCTAAATTGCTTTATGCTTTCTATTTCATTTTGATTAGGATAAGCATACCCATTACAGGAAGTCTGCAGATTGACAGTGAAATCAAAATTAAGTTTAAGGTATGGATTTCTTATCTTTATCATTTCTCTGTTGCAAATGCTCATCAGTAACAACTCAAATTAGTTGTAAATTTGAACTAAGAAAGGCTCAAATTTTGCTGATAATATTCAATTTTTTGTTGGATTTCGTTCTAACATGTTGGCTTCTAATGTTACAAGAGTTAAAAATACTACTGATAAGTTCTTTCCGGTATTTGTTCATAAAAATAGTTGGTATGCTCACAAAGTTAAAGTGGGATTTGTCGTTCTTAAATGAATAAGCATCTGAAGTTCCCAACAGTTTCTTTAATTTAAGGTACTACTTACTTTGTATGTGTGTACGTGTTACTATTACAATTTATATATCAGTTGATTAGTTTAAACTTTTGGAAATATGCATGCTTAGTGGGGTTGTGTTGATATTTGATCCTGCATCTTTAAAAGCCATCAGGAGATATAGCTAAATATTAATATATGTATTATTTCTTATAATGTTTTTTTTTGTTTTTAATATACGTGAACTTATGATTCTTAGTTATACTTTATAGG
This sequence comes from Cichorium intybus, assembly GCA_023525715.1. Taxonomy (NCBI): domain Eukaryota; kingdom Viridiplantae; phylum Streptophyta; class Magnoliopsida; order Asterales; family Asteraceae; genus Cichorium; species Cichorium intybus. The sequence goes on along the minus strand of CM042014.1, from coordinate 84,897,482 downwards.
AAAGATCAAAATTAGAAGTTTGTGACAGGTTTTCCTTCAATTTTCTAACGTAAAGTAAGAAGATCATCTTTGGAACTAATGGTGGAGTTTTGGTGGTACATGTATTCTGATATGGAGTTGGACGAAAGATGATAATGAAGCAGCCATATCCACTCGGGTTCTTGAACATACTGGAGATACGTATTTTGGAGCACGACGACATGTTAAGATAAGATTTCTATTAAACAAAATTAATATACAAACATCGATTAAGGGTTGGTTTTGTAATTTTACCATAGCATATGGTTTTTCATGTTTACCCACTTAAAATGTATTAGCACTGAATTTTCAAAGTGAGTAGCTTAATAAGGAAAACATGTAAAGGTACAGTGTTGTAATAGAAATATTTGAAACAATGATGCCACTTTTTGCATTCAGAGTATAATTTCTTATTGGGAACACTCATTCGCTTATGACATTAAAGGTAATATAATTTCAAGAACATATCAATTGTAATGGAAGCATGTGTTTAACTGACATCTATTATAACCCTATGCTTCCGATTCCTTTCTTATTAAGGCGTTCTACTTTGAAAAAGTTGTCGACTTATGATATCGTACTTTCAATTTAATTTTGCTCGTGGGCCATGCTTAGCACGGCTCTTAAACCGCCTAGTATATATATATATATATATATATATATATATATATATATATATATATATATATATATATATATATATATATATATATATATATATATATATATATATATATATATAAAGGTTGTAGAAGTCGCTAGGCGGTAGGCGGGCGGTCGACTGGGGCCAAGGACTAGTCGGTCTAGGCGAGAACTAGTCGGCGCCTAGGCGGAGAGTATTAATTGTAACAAAATTTATTTTTTAAAATTTAGATATTACCTATATCCCTAAAAAATGAATAAATACGTATAAAAATTTGCAAATCAAAATGTTTAAATATGTAAGTCATCAAAAATCATAATGTTTAGACTCATGAATGACATTTTTTATCATTTTAATCATCGATAATTGTAACTTACCCACCGATTATCATAATTAATGACATTTTCTAAATTTAAATTTTAAAAATTTAAAAATTTAATTTTTGAGAATTTGATAATTTTTGAAAATTTTAAAAATTTGAAAATTTTTGAAATTTTTGAAATTTTGAAATTTGAAAAATTGAAAATTTTGCCGCCTAGACACGCCCAGACTCGCCTAGGCCCGCCTAAACCCGATTTTGACCGCCATGGACCAAATCAGCCTAGTTTAACCGCCTACCACTAATCGTAGGCAGAACCCGCCCGCCTAACGCCTAGGCGGCCGCCTAGGCCGACTTTTACAACACTGATATATATATATATATATATATATATATATATATATATATATATATATATATATATATATATATATATATATATATATATATATATATATATATATATATATATATATATATATATATATATATTATATATTATATATATATATATATATATATATATATATATATATATATATATATATATATATATATATATATTTATTTATACATATTCGGTGGAGGGTCTTCCGGTGGGCTTCCAAGGGGGATGGTAAAGTAGAAAGGTTATCAAGCGCCAAGGTATTCAATGAAGCTACTACTTACTTCGTATCAAATCTGCCAAGAGACTAGAGTAGAGAGGAGATACGAAAAGAATTAAAGAGGATGGGGAAGCTTGTTGATTTGTTCATCAGTCCATGGTTGGACAAACATGGCTTAAGATTTGGTTTTGCAAGATTTAACAGGGTTCAGGACATTAGGAAAAAAGAGGAGATGCTCAACAGGCTTTGGTTAGGGAAGTTTAAACTATTTGCGAGAATTGCGAAATAGGCAAGAGAAGAGGAGAACTTTTAAGCCCAAATTAAACAGGAAAAAAGGAGTTTCGATAAGGAGAGGTACATTAGAAGACATAATGTTTCGTTTGCTGAAATAGTTAAGGGAAAGATCGAACACAAGACGGAGGACTTCCAGAGTGCAGAAAGCAACGATCGAAAAATGGCAGTCCAAAAGGTTAGATCGGTGGAGTTAGATATTGAAGACGTTAAGTCGAGTAAAGAATGGTGTCTCAATAAGCTTGTGGGGGAAGCAAAATGTTTTAGTAACCTAGAATTCATCAACAACTTATGCGCTATAGAAGCAATTGTGGAGAATCTTGTTAAGTATTTGGGTGGCCTCTGGGTGCTGTTCGATACTATAAGAACCCGTGAAAATGTGTAATAAAATATGTAAAATAATCGGGCGAAAAGGGCGAAAAGTTGTAAAAGGGTAAAACGGTCTTTTGACACGTTATGCGATTAATATGTAAAATAATATGTATTTGTGAAATAATAATATAAGAAATAAAAGTTTATGTGGAATTTGAAGTTTTACCGCGTGAATAGTGAAATACGACCAAAAAGGGTATAATGGTCATTTGACATGGAGAAGACCAAAATGTCAAGAAAATGTTAAGTTAGGAGTTAATGGGACTTTGGTTGTAAAGTTATGGTCTTAGGACCATTTTGTAGAGAAATTAGAAACCAAAGGACCAAAATGTAAATATTTTATATATATTAATCATATAAACTTATTCCCTTCATTATGTAAAGAAACAACAGAAGTTTCCAGAGAGGATTAGAGAGAGCGAGAGTGAGCAGGAAGGAACGGGGAGAAGAAGTTCAAATTTGCCAAGGAATCAAGAATTGAAGTTGGAATTGGTGATTCCAAGGTTAGTAATCAAAGTTTCTACCCAAGCCTTTGTGTGTTCTTGATGGGTTTCTATAGAGTGGGCTGCAATTTGCAATCTCAATCATAATCCATGAAGTACATGTGATTTCTAGGCTTAAAACATGTTCATGTAGTAAGAACAAATGTTAAAACTAGCAAAGTAGGTTGTTATTATTGAGAAATTGGAATGTTGCTCAAGAACCCTAAATCACGAATTGGTGTGATTAAGGTGTTTTTAATAGCTTAAAATGTGTTATTAGTCAAGGGTTTTAGTCCTAGAACAAACCCCAGGTGATTAAGTCATAGAATAAGACCTTAATGCCTCAAAACTGCCTGCTACAGTGCCAAATCGCGACTGATCAGGAGCCTGCCCAGGCGCCAGGACCAGGGCGGGGTGCGCCCAGGCGCAGTGCGCCCAACACCTGGCGCAGTGCGCCTTCAGTCAGTGGGGACCAAAAATGTTAAAAATTTTAATTATTCAAAACGCTAGAAACTATAGCTAGACATGTCCGATTGACCTGAAATTTCAGACATAACCTTAACATGGTATAAGAATATGTCGGGAATGGTCAAATCCGTAATTCGACCTTGCGGAAAAATCACTGTAGCGGCAGAGGCGAAATCCACTATTCACGTCAAAACTAAATTTTGGAATTTGAGCTAGACTTGTCCAATGAACTCCAAATTTGAAACACAAGTCTAATATAGCCTAATATATCATGGAAAAGAGTCGGAACTGAAATACGACCCCTTGAGGGTACTGTAGCAGAATACGCGTATTTCGGAGAAAACGATAAAACGGATTTATTAACGATTATACCTTTATTATAACTCATAGTAACATAGTATGGCACTCTTATGTTATAAGTTAGTTGTTATATATATGAATTGAATATAAATATATATCTTGTAAATAATAGGTGGTGGTTCAAATACGGTGAACCGAGCGAAAAAAAAAGAGGTGCAAAGGACTAACTGAATCAAGGTGAGTGTTATGTGGATTTTTGAGTACATAGCAAGTTGCATTCTATTTAAAAATGTTTTGGAGTCAAAGTATTTTATGGAAAACATGACTATAATGTGAAAGAAATGGAATCAGAAATAAAGTGACTAGTAATGTGATTGAATTATGATGATAAGTTGTTTAGTATCCGGATCAAGACCACAGCCTGCTGCGGTAGGGGTGGCACTAAGACACTACTGGGATGGTACCTCCCGTCGCGAAGTAGTTGTCTTATCTTGATAGATGAATTCGTTTCATTCTATTGGGGAAGTAGCTATACGGGTGCGTCTCGTATAAAACCTACGGGTGCGCTCGTAGGAATGTACCATTGATAAGAAAATAAGGAATACCTGTGGGTGCGCTCACAAGAAAAGAATTTTGAACGTTTAATGAATAATGAAATTATTGACAAAGATATTTTTGGGTCTAAACCCATATCACTCATGAGACATTATGTCTCACGTATTTTCTTTTAAAATGCTATGTACTCAGGTAAACAGGAAGGACGTTGAAAGAGTCGGGTGGAACCGTAGCTTCTGTTGTATAATAATGTATAATAAACAGGTTTGAATCATGGTTGTGAAACAAATTCGTGATACCCCGTTTGTAATGTAAATACATGGTTTGTTTTCAAATGTTGTAACAGAGTTTGTAAAATAAAAAAAAAAAAAAAAATTTGTGTGAAAATTTGGGGTGTTACAATTTGGTATCAGAGCCATGGTTTAAGCGAATTAGGTTGGGTAACCATCCTAGGCTTAAACTAGTGGATTAATAGTAAGTAAAGTAGTAGTATTAGGTACTAACTATCGGGGTAGAATTGTTAATTTATAACGTTGAAATCCACAGCGACCAAGGAAATCAGGGGGTCTTGTGATAACATCAGAGCCAAAGTATATAGGTGGTTAAAGTAATATTGGGCCCGTATTATTGTAACCACAGGATATGCTTTGGAAATGGTGAAGTCACTAGGGAACCTGAAGAATTTGGTTGTGGAACATGCTACCGCTTTCGAGTACATTGATAAAATATATATATATATATATATATATATATATATATATATATATATATATATATATATATATATATATATATATATATATATATATATATATGTGAAGTAACAAAACGTGAATTTTATTATTTTATATAGTAAATGGCGAGCGGTGATCATAGCCTTTCAAGTGGGGGACGGGCAGCCAGTCATACTCCATCTCGTGGGAGTAATCCCGTCAATGATGCGGATAACATGGGTGATATGCCAAACCCAATACCGCAACCTCCACCCGTGACTTTGGAGGCTATTCAAAACATTATTAGCAATCTAAAGACAGAGATGAGGGAGGATATGCGCCAAATGTTGAATACACGACTGGGGGACCCACAACCTAATCCTTCAGCAGATGATGCCTCTTGGAGACCCACTAATGGAGATTCGGTTACGGATGAGGATAGTGTGGGGACAGAAGATAAGAAGAGATGTTCTTTCAAGACTTTTCTGACATGCAAGCCAACAGAATACTATGGTAGCTACGAGCCTAAAGTCACGATGCGGTGGATACGGGAGACAGAGCAAGTACTGGAAGTCAGCAAGTGTCATGAGAAGGATAAAGTTTACTATGCCTCACGAATGTTGAAAGACGATGCGTTGGTTTGGTGGAACACCTTATACGAGCTGGTTGGAAAGGATGTAATTTACAAGTGGTCTTGGACCGAATTCACCACCCGCCTGAAGAATAAATATTGTCCCTTCGAGACATAGAAAAACTTGAAGATGAGTTCCTTACATTAAAGAAGGGTAATTTGACCGTGGCCGAGTATACTAAAAAGTTCAGTGATATGCTACCGTTCGTGGGAAACATTTATACTACGGAGCGGGCACGAATCAACCGTTATGTGAAAGGCCTACCTTGGGAGTATGAACTGGAAGTAAAACGGGCGGTAACCATGGATGAAGCGTTTGAGGCAGCAAGAAATGTCGAAGATGTGTGGAAACGAAGAACAGTGGAAAGGCAAATTTCTGGGGATAAACGTAAGTTTAGTGGCGGGAGTAGTAACTGGAATAAAAAGGGAAAGTCGGTAGTGATGTCAACCAAACAGGGTAGTCGAAAGATGTGTGATAAATGTGGGAAAGAGCATACGGGCGAATGTAAGATGGGAAGTGCGGCTTGTTTTAATTGCGGAAGAATGGGTCACAAAGCGAGGGAATGTACCTATCCTAAGCTCAGCGAAGTCGAGTGCTTTTCATGTCACAAAAAGGGGCACTATAGCTTTAACTGTCCGAAGAAGGGTGGCGAGACAATAGAATCAACTGCACAGAAAAAGACGGAGCCCCAAAAGGTGAAGACTCGCGCTTTCCAACTCACTCGAGAAGAAGCAAAGGAGACACAAGACGTGGTCTCAGGTACTCTACTAATTAACCAGATGCCTGCCTATGTATTATTTGATTCTGGTGCTACGTGTTCGTTTGTGTCTTACGGGTTTGGTCAAAAATTCAATACACCGCTAGAACCATTAGACCGTGTATGTGAGGTAGAATTGGCAAGTGGAAAGAAGGTGGAAATAAAACATGTGTACCGTGGATGCGAACTCAGCATAGATGATCAGAAATTTTCGTTGAACCTTCTTCCGATTGGAGTGAAGACTTTTGATGTTGTCATTGGTATGGATTGGCTTGGAGCCAATGATGCAAAAATCGCATGTGGGAAAAAGATAGTGTCGGTAAAAATTCCAGGTGGCAGCAAAGTGTACGTTTATGGTGAAAAACCCAAGAGGATGTCTAATTTGATCAGCGCAGCGAAAGTCAGGAGATGTTTGGTGAAGGGATGTTTATCCTACGTGGCGTATGTAATGGTGGAAGATAAAGTGAAGAAAACAGTACATGACATTGATGTGGTGAAAGAATACCCTGAGGTGTTTCCAGATGACTTACCCGGGTTACCACCAGAGAGACAAGTTGAATTTCGGATTGATCTTATACCCGGAGCTTCTCATATCGCCCGTGCTCCATATCGCTTAGCCCCGACCGAAATGCGGGAGTTGATGTCCCAATTACAGGAATTGCTTGATAAAGGCTTCATACGCCCCAGTGTGTCGCCTTGGGGTGCACCGGTACTGTTTGTCAAAAAGAAGGATGGCACGATGCGAATGTGCATTGACTACCGCGAGCTCAATAAAATTACCATCAAAAATCGTTACCCGCTACCACGGATAGACGATCTGTTTGATCAGTTGCAAGGCGCTGATTATTTCTCGAAGATTGATCTCCGGTCGGGTTATCACCAGGTGCGGGTAAGAGATGAAGATATTGAGAAGACTGCTTTTCGCACTCGTTACGGGCACTACGAATTTCTGGTCATGCCTTTTGGTCTGACGAATGCCCCGGCAATCTTCATGGATTTGATGAATAGGGTGTGCAAGCCGTTCCTTGATAAGTTTGTGATTGTCTTTATTGATGACATTCTTATCTATTCGAAGAATGCAGAAGACCACAAGAATCATCTGAGAACGGTGTTGGAAGTTCTAAAGAAAGAGAAGTTATATGCAAAATTTTCGAAGTGCGAATTCTGGCTGAGGGAGGTGCAATTCCTTGGACACGTCGTCTCCATCCAAGGCATTAAAGTAGATCCAACAAAAGTGGAGGCAGTGATGAAATGGGAAATTCTCAAGACTCCGACGGAAGTGAGAAGCTTTCTTGGACTCGCCGGGTACTACCGACGGTTCATCCAAGAGTTTTCACGAATTGCGGTACCTCTTACGAAGCTAACAAGAAAAGGGGTAAAATTTGAATGGGGGGCGGAACAAGAGAAGGCCTTTCAGACACTAAAAGAGAAGTTATGCAATGCGCCGGTTCTTACCCTACCAGAGGGAACGGAAGATTTCGTGGTGTATAGTGATGCCTCTAATAATGGATTGGGTTGTGTACTAATGCAGCGGGGAAAGGTGATAGCGTACGCTTCTCGACAATTAAAAGAACCTGAAACTCGGTATGCCACGCACGATTTGGAATTGGTAGCAATTGTGTTTGCATTAAAAATCTGGAGGCATTACTTGTACGGAACAAAGTGCACCTTGTATACGGATCATAAAAGCTTGCAGTACGTATTTTCTCAGAAAGATCTCAATATGAGGCAAAGTAGGTGGCTAGAGCTAATAAATGATTATGACTGTGAAATCGCTTACCACCCTGGGAAAGCGAATGTGGTAGCAGATGCCTTAAGCAGAAAGTTTCATGAAAAGAAAAGTCAAGAGAAATTGATGAAGATCGAATTGAAATCAAGCCTAATAGAAAGCATCAAAGACGCACAAAAGCAAGTACTGGAAAGAGGAGATTTAAAGAAGGAAAAGCTGGGAAAAGATTTGGTGTTTGGGGAAAATACTCAAGGACTGAAGACAGTCAGAAACCGCATATGGGTACCAAAAGCAGGTGGAATCCGAAAGTTGATTCTAGAAGAATCTCATAAGTCAAAGTATTCCATTCATCCTGGAAGTACGAAAACTTATCGGGATCTCAAAGAACAGTATTGGTGGCCGGGAATGAAGAAAAGAATTGTCAAATATATTTCTAAATGTGCAACCTGTGCACAAGTGAAAGCGGAACACCAAGCCCCATATGGAAATACTCAACCATTGCAAATTCCAGCGGGGAAATGGGAAGACATAACCATGGATTTCATATTTGGATTGCCAAGAACCAGAAGAGGTCATAATGGTATTTGGGTCATTGTTGATCGCTTGACCAAAAGTGCTATGTTTTTGGCGATTAATGAAAATACGCAATTGGAAACGTTGGCGCAGATATACAAGGATGAAGTTATACGACTTCATGGAGCTCCCTTGTCAATTGTGTCTGACAGAGACCCACGGTTTACCTCAAAATTGTGGGAGGCACTACAAGAACGTATGGGGACAAAAATTAAAATGAGTACAGCTTATCATCCCCAGACTGACGGGCAAAGTGAACGAACTATCCAGACCGTAGAAGATATGCTACGATCTTGTGCTTTGGATTTTGGTGGAAATTGGGACGAGCACTTGCCGTTGGTGGAATTTTCTTATAACAATAGTTATCATTCCAGTATTGGAATGTCACCATTCGAAGCTTTATATGGCAGAAAATGTAGAACCCCTTTATGTTGGTTGGAAGCGGGGGAGACCAAAATGACTGGGCCAGAAATTGTGAGAGTAACAAACGAAAAGATTAAAGTAATTCAAGCTAATATGAAAGCCGCTCAAGATAGACAGAAGAGCTATGCAGACTTGAAGAAGAGACCCTACGATTTAAAGGTAGGTGATCTTGTAATGCTCAAAGTGTCACCGTGGAAAGGTGTAGTAAGATTTGGAAAGAAGGGTAAACTGAGTCCAAGATACATTGGACCATTCAAGATTTTGAAAAGAATTGGTGAACAAGCTTTTAAACTAGAATTACCACGTGAACTGAGTGGTATTCACGATACATTCCATGTGTGTTATTTGAAAACGTATTTTGGGAAAAATGAACTTGTTATCCCGTTGAAAGACCTAACAGTGGAAGCCCCGAATAAGCTGATAGAAGAATCAGAAGCAATGTTGGAAATAAAAACTAAGAAGTTGAGAAACATGGAAATTGACTTGGTCTTGGTCAAATGGAAGCACGCGTTGGGCTCAGATTTAACATGGGAAACACTAGAAGAGATGAAGAAAAGATACCCGAATTTTACGAATTATGAGAAGATTCCGAGGACGGAATCCTCTTAAGGGGGAGAGGTTGTAAGAACCCGTGAAAATGTGTAATAAAATATGTAAAATAATCGGGCGAAAAGGGCGAAAAGTTGTAAAAGGGTAAAACGGTCTTTTGACACGTTATGCGATTAATATGTAAAATAATATGTATTTGTGAAATAATAATATAAGAAATAAAAGTTTATGTGGAATTTGAAGTTTTACCGCGTGAATAGTGAAATACGACCAAAAAGGGTATAATGGTCATTTGACATGGAGAAGACCAAAATGTCAAGAAAATGTTAAGTTAGGAGTTAATGGGACTTTGGTTGTAAAGTTATGGTCTTAGGACCATTTTGTAGAGAAATTAGAAACCAAAGGACCAAAATGTAAATATTTTATATATATTAATCATATAAACTTATTCCCTTCATTATGTAAAGAAACAACAGAAGTTTCCAAAGAGGATTAGAGAGAGCGAGAGTGAGCAGGAAGGAACGGGGAGAAGAAGTTCAAATTTGCCAAGGAATCAAGAATTGAAGTTGGAATTGGTGATTCCAAGGTTAGTAATCAAAGTTTCTACCCAAGCCTTTGTGTGTTCTTGATGGGTTTCTATAGAGTGGGCTGCAATTTGCAATCTCAATCATAATCCATGAAGTACATGTGATTTCTAGGCTTAAAACATGTTCATGTAGTAAGAACAAATGTTAAAACTAGCAAAGTAGGTTGTTATTATTGAGAAATTGGAATGTTGCTCAAGAACCCTAAATCACGAATTGGTGTGATTAATGTGTTTTTAATAGCTTAAAATGTGTTATTAGTCAAGGGTTTTAGTCCTAGAACAAACCCCAGGTGATTAAGTCATAGAATAAGACCTTAATGCCTCAAAACTGCCTGCTACAGTGCCAAATCGCGACTGATCAGGAGCCTGCCCAGGCGCCAGGACCAGGGCGGGGTGCGCCCAGGCGCAGTGCGCCCAACACCTGGCGCAGTGCGCCTTCAGTCAGTGGGGACCAAAAATGTTAAAAATTTTAATTATTCCAAACGCTAGAAACTATAGCTAGACATGTCCGATTGACCTGAAATTTCAGACATAACCTTAACATGGTATAAGAATATGTCGGGAATGGTCAAATCCGTAATTCGACCTTGCGGAAAAATCACTTTAGCGGCAGAGGCGAAATCCACTATTCACGTCAAAACTAAATTTTGGAATTTGAGCTAGACTTGTCCAATGAACTCCAAATTTGAAACACAAGTCTAATATAGCCTAATATATCATGGAAAAGAGTCGGAACTGAAATACGACCCCTTGAGGGTACTGTAGCAGAATACGCGTATTTCGGAGAAAACGATAAAACGGATTTATTAACGATTATACCTTTATTATAACTCATAGTAACATAGTATGGCACTCTTATGTTATAAGTTAGTTGTTATATATATGAATTGAATATAAATATATATCTTGTAAATAATAGGTGGTGGTTCAAATACGGTGAACCGAGCGAAAGAAAAAGAGGTGCAAAGGACTAACTGAATCAAGGTGAGTGTTATGTGGATTTTTGAGTACATAGCAAGTTGCATTCTATTTAAAAATGTTTTGGAGTCAAAGTATTTTATGGAAAACATGACTATAATGTGAAAGAAATGGAATCAGAAATAAAGTGACTAGTAATGTGATTGAATTATGATGATAAGTTGTTTAGTATCCGGATCAAGACCACAGCCTGCTGCGGTAGGGGTGGCACTAAGACACTACTGGGATGGTACCTCCCGTCGCGAAGTAGTTGTCTTATCTTGATAGATGAATTCGTTTCATTCTATTGGGGAAGTAGCTATACGGGTGCGTCTCGTATAAAACCTACGGGTGCGCTCGTAGGAATGTACCATTGATAAGAAAATAAGGAATACCTGTGGGTGCGCTCACAAGAAAAGAATTTTGAACGTTTAATGAATAATGAAATTATTGACAAATATATTTTTGGGTCTAAACCCATATCACTCACGAGACATTATGTCTCACGTATTTTCTTTTAAAATGCTATGTACTCAGGTAAACAGGAAGGACGTTGAAAGAGTCGGGTGGAACCGTAGCTTTTGTTGTATAATAATGTATAATAAACAGGTTTGAATCATGGTTGTGAAACAAATTCGTGATACCCCGTTTGTAATGTAAATACATGGTTTGTTTTCAAATGTTGTAAAAGAGTTTGTAAAATAAAAAAAAAAAAGAAAAATTTGTGTGATAATTTGGGGTGTTACAGATACCAAAAATAAAGAAGAAGAAGACAAGATTCTCTTAAGTCAAGAAATCCAAGCTTGTTTTAAAAATCTGAAGAGATGGGAGGAGGACTTCAAAATTCTCGATAGAATAGCATGGTTAAAAATTGAAGGAGTCACTATTCAGGCATGGAATCCTATATGTTTCATCAAAATAGGAAGGGTGTGTGGAGAAGTCATTAAAACGGATCCATGCAGCATGTCTCGAATGGATCGGTCGTTTGGTCAAATATGCATTAGAACTAGTAACTTAGAATGTATTAATGAAGTAATTACAGTTATTGTTGAGAATGAACAGTTTAATGTCATAGTGAAGGAAATAGATGGGGTCGTGAAGGGTTTGATGAATATACGTTTCTTAGAAGATCCAAGGAAAAGGAGGAAGATGATTATTTTTCGTATGAGGATGAGAATGAAGGTGTCTCGTCAGAGGAGGAGATTTCGGAAGAGGAGGGATCGGAGGACTTTTCCGATGAGGAAGGTGAAAGGTCTGATTCAAACCCGGCTATCCAAGAGACCGTTATCCTTGAGCAATGTACTCCGACAAACAAAGATGTGGAGGCGGCAAAGTTTATCAAAAATATCAAGGACAATTATTACGTCAAATTAAATCCTAAAGTTTACTCAAAACTGGAGTCTGGTAAGAGGAGCGAAAAGAGCCCAACTGTTGGTGGGCCGGACGAAAGGAGCCCAATTATGGCAGCGACTCATATGGAGTCTAGCGAGGAAACAAATGTCTCACCTTCAGGGAATCACAAGCCCAACCAACCCAATACAGCCCAAATTCAAAACATGGAAAAGGCGATTCAAACGGGTTTGGAAAAGGCGATTTTAAGGTTAGTTGGTTAAACAACTTAATCTCTAAATTTAGAATCTTGATAGCGGGTGTGCAAGAAACCAAAAGAAAGGATATTTCTGAGATGTGTATAAAGAAGATTTGGGGGAGTCTCGACTTTGACTTCGCATATTCTAATGGAATGGGGAGAGGCGGAGGAATCTTAAGTATTTGGAACAAAAATCTTTTGGCTAAGGATAATATCATCTGTAGGGAGGATTGCATAGTGGTGAAGGGCAGATGGGTTGAAAATAATGCCAATATTTGCTTTATAAACGTATATGCTAGTCAAATTCCATCGAAACGTGAGGAGTTGTGGCAGTTCATATCTGTGTTTCTGGTTGGATGGCAAGGAAGAGTCGTTATGTTTGGTGATTTTAACGAAGTAAGGGACGAAAGCAAGAGAAGGGGCTCCCACTTAGACGCTCGTGCTACCAAAAAATTCAATGAATTCATAGATCAAAACAACTTAACAGACACCAACATTGGAGGCTCGAAATTTACCTGGATTAAAGGGGGAGGGTCCAAACTCTCTAAATTGGACAGAAATCCTGGTTAATAACCTCTTTGGATCTTTGTGGCCTTATACTGAAGCAATTTTGTTAGGATTCTTATTGTGTTGAGATTTGACATCCGAAGTACTTATGTTCATGTCCTTAGGTTGGTGTGCGAAGCGAGAGGTTGATCCGAAGTCGGAGACTAATGATACGAAGTCAACATGCTTATCTGAACACAGTCATACTTATCTTTTATTATAGATAATGTATAGGGCTTTTATTCTTATCCGTAACTAATTGGATTAAGTGTTTATCCAATTAGATCCTAGTATAAAAACACACTTAGCCCTAGATGTTTATTACATACTTCTTAACAGTCGAATATTTATTGTAACGCTTTAAACAGTTGCTCGTCGTTAAAAAGACTTGGAGCACTCATCCTTTTATGGTGAATAAAATCAATCGACTGATTGAAAGTTCATATAGTTTATTCTCATTGTTAGCATTGATTGTTAATTTAATCTTACAAGTGGTATCAGAGCAGGCTGTTTGCTGATCTGATATTGAGATTAAAAAATCTACTTTCTTTGATTCGTAGATTCAAATTGTTCTTGGATCTGCTCTTCCGTGTTTCAGAGAACTTTTAGTCTTGATAATTTTTCGGCAACGATCTAATCTTTCAATGGCCTATAACGTGAACAATGTCGTGATGAATTACGCCGCCCTGCTTGGTTCAAACAACAAGGCACCCATGCTGATTCCTGAACACTACGATCAATGGGCTGATCGAATGGAGGATCACTTATCAGGCATCGATGAAGATCTTCTGAGATCCCGGAAGGATGGTCCTTTTTCTACAAATGTCCAGACCAGATTTGCTAAATCTGGTGAATCTGCTACTCCTCCTATCGAGACTGAAGTCATTATTGCTGCGAACAAGAGGAAGATCGAGAACGATAAACGGTGTATGCGAGAACTGAAGAGCGGTTTGCCTCATGTTGCTTTCAATCTGATCCGAGGGTCCTAGTCTGCTAAAGAAATTTGGGACAGACTGAAGATGCGATACGAAGGCAGTGATGTCATGAAGAAAAGCAAAGTCAACAATATTCTAGCTGATTTCAGCAATTTCAAACAACTGGACAATGAAAAGATTGATCAGACGTTCGAAAGATTCACTGACATTGTTTATGAACTGGAAAACATGGAGTTTCGAAGACTTCGAATGAAACTAACTTTCGATTCATGCAATGTCTCCAAAGGGAGTGGAAGCAAATCACCATGATGGTGAGGACTCATGAGAAGATTAATTCCTACTCACTTGAAGAACTCTATAATCTACTCAAATCATATGAGTATGATGTCTAGATGAAGCCGGTGATCAATCCAATGCTGGGACACTTGCTTTCATTTCAAAAACCGAATCTGATGATGTCACCGACACTGATGATGAAGGTGAACAGGAAGAAGAAAGTGATACGAAGGCACTATATTCCAACAACAACAAGTCCTTTCAGAGAAGACCACTGAATAAAACTAACTTTAATCGAAACTCTAATAATGAAAAACAGCCATCCAAACTAGTAGACTTCTCTAAACCTAAGCCTGAAACAATACCACAGCCTGAAAAAAAGCTGTTGGGTGATTCTGGATATGACTGCAATGGGAAGAATCATCTAGCCAAAGACTGCATGCTGAAGAAAGCTAATGAGAAAAAGGAGAGAGTCAATGACGGAGCATACTATATGATGAAACTGGAGGAGGTTCGTGCGAAGACTCAAAGTTTGTCACTTGTAGCTCCAAATAGTGATGATGGCACCTACCAGATTTGGTCTTCTAGTTCTGATGACGATGAAATTCGTAGACCAACTCATGGGGCAATGTTTGCTACTCACACTGGACATGGAATATTGTCTGATGATGAGAGTTTGGATGAAGGAAAGGAAACTATGATTACTGGTGTCTGTCTTATGGCACAAGGAACAAACTCTTCATCCAATGCTCGCCTTACGATCCCAGAACAGGTATCTCTTTTGCTCCAAAACTTTAATGTTCCTGAAGAACTCTTTATTAATGACCTTAACGAAATTACTTCTGACTGTCTGCATATGAATCAACTACTTGTTTCAGCAAATAGTGATGCGTGTCAGGCCAAGGAGGAAGTAATTTCGCTCAAGGGAAGGCTTGAAGGAATGCGTGGGGTGCTAGAAAAGAATCAACTTAGAATAGACATATTAGAGGAAAGTAGGGAACAATATGTAAAGAACAATGAATTATTACTAAAAAAAGGAATATTTTTTGTGAAACTGCGAAAAGACTATATGCATTTATAACACGTATTTATCACTCTTTGGATATTACTTTGGATCATCACAAAAAGTGATTACCTTTCATTGAATTTAAGCTAAAAGATGTAGATTCACTCTCATACGAATGTGAATCTATAGTCTCTTCAGTCGAAATACCAAATCCAACTTATGCTCATGGTGTTGTACCATTTGAAAAGTTTTTAAGCCCTAATGATCTATTAAAAGTAATGGATAAGTCTCTACCCACAATTTCTCAAGCAATAAAAAGGGATTCTGAGAATGTTACTGTTAATACTTCTGATGATGACACTGATTCGAACATTGAAGAAATAGACTGCAGTGATTTAATAAAACAAACTACCTCAACAGTCTGTTCTTTAAGTAAATCTGAATCTTGTGCAACTAACAAAGAAAACATAAGGACTTCTGAGGTCCCACATGAATCTTTAGATGATAAAATTAAATCTTTTCAAATTTTGAATACTTCGGATAGCTACTCAAAGTACAGTGCTGACAAAAGCAAAAGGCTTGTCGAACTTGCATGTACATATCCTAAGGTTGCCAACTTCAAAAACAATGTTTTTATTAAACAAGGTGTGTCACTGGAAAACAGTTGCGAACTTAACTTGCTTATAAAAGAGGACAATGCGAATGTCACATCCGAAGGTTTTTTCTCATCTGATAAAATGCTAGAAAATACCTTAAATGATGAAAAAGAAATCAGAATTAATAAAAGAAAACAAGAAATGCATCAGATGAAGAACACCTTTGGACGGAATAAATTTTTTTCAAATAACCGAAGCTTTGCAAACAATCGAAATCTTTCATACAACCGAAGTTTTTCAAATAATCGCGGTTTTTCCAAAAATCGACATGTTTCAAACAATGGAAATTTTCAAAATAATCAAAATTCTTCTAATACAAGAAACTTTGCAACAAATAAAAATCAAACACAGTCTTCGGTCAAAAAGAATAAAAAATTCTACTATAACAGAAGAAGGAAAAACTATCGAGATCTTCAAAACAAACAAAAGGCTTTTCTAAAACAACAAAAATCGATTTCAATCAATAACACTTCGAAGAAATCTCAAAAGATTGTTTTTGAACCAGTTAAACCTAAGTGTTCAAACATAAACATGAAAAACCAACAAAGAAAAATTTTACCAAGGGAAGCAACCTAGTAGACACGTTTCAGGTTTGGTTAGACAAGAACACAGATTTGTTCAAAAATAAAAGCTTAACCATTCAAGATTTTAAAATTGCTTATGAGGAGTGGCTATGCGAATCTACCAATTGTAGTACTTCGTCTAGAAACACTCTAATTTCAAATCAAAGATGGATTCCTGTGAAACCGAACCCATTAACGGATTCAAAAGCAAAAGAACAAAAACCAAAACAATTTTTAAAATGGGTAGCTAAAATCACCACACCAAAACCTTCATCTAACATTGCCTCAACTTCTGGCACTAAAAAGGAAGATATGATCGCCTCTTGGATCTATGATCCGAATACTTACCCTCAAGGACCCAAGCCATGTTAGGTACCTGAACTCTCTCTCTAAATTGCAGGTAATGGTCGATGAGCAGTACGACAAAGAATGGTATATCGATAGTGGCTGCTCACGACATATGACAGGGAGAATAGAATACTTAAGGGACTTTAGAAGCTTGGAAGATGGAGGAGATGTTAAGTTTGGAAACAATGAAACTTTTCCAATCAAAGGTTATGGGAAAATAACAAATGGAAAGTTTACCATCAATTGAGTTGCTTATGTAGAAGGACTTAAGCAAAATCTGGTTAGTGTTTCTCAACTCGTGGTAGGTACAAGACTAAAAGTAAAGTTCGATGAAAATGGCAGCATCATCAAAAAGAAAAGGACCAAGGAGGTTCTACTTAAATCAAGGAGAAAAGGCGAAATGTTCCCACCTGATATGAAGCCCATCGTAGTAGCCCCTTCCATATGCTTACTTTCAAAAGCTCCTTCGGATATGAGCTGGTTATGGCACAGACGATTATCTCACCTGAACTTCAAGAATATCAACAAGCTGGTTGCACTCGATCTGGTCAGAGGACTGCCTACGTTGAAATTTGATAATGATACTTTGTGTGCTGCATGCGAGCAGGGTAAGCAGAAACGTCAAGCACATCCAATAACCATAGACTCCAAGATAACCGAACCACTTGAGCTTCTACACATTGACCTTTGTGGTCCATCTTCGGTTGAATCACTTGGAGGAAAGAAATACATCTTAGTTATTGTGGATGATTTTTCACGATTCACTTGGGTAATCTTTCTACGACAAAAGTCAGACACACCAGCAGAGCTTATAGCCTTCATCAAGCAATTCGAACTACATCTCAAGAAAACAGTACGAGCAATACGAAGTGATAACGACACTGAATTCAAAAATCAAACAATAGACTCGTATCTAAAGAAAAAGGACATCACTCATAATTTTTCTGCCCCTTACACTCCTCAGAAAAACAGTGTAGTTGAGCGAAGAAATAGATCCTTATGCGAAGCCGCTCGTACCATGCTTGACTATGCGAATCTTTCGATGCACTTCTGGGCTGAAGCAGTTGCAACAACATGCTTCACTCAGAATCAATCATTTATTCATAGGCAATTCAATATAACTCCATACGAAGTAATAAACAAAAGGAAACCAAACGTTAAATTCTTCCATGTTTTCGGATGCCGATGCTTTATCATGAAACTCAAACCTGGTACTACGAAATTTGAATCTAAATCCGATGATGGGGTTTTCATGGGTTACTCTCACTCTGCGAAAGCCTATCGCGTTTTAAACAAGTCAACTAGTAAGATTGAAGAAACGTATAATCTAACGTTTGATGATTACTATATCAAGAAATCCGACACACAATTTTCTCGATCCCCCATCTTCCCAGAAACTCCAACCGATATTACTCCACTGGAAGCGTTCAATCTTGATTTTTCATTCTTATTTGATGAGCCTGACCGTGCAATCCATGCTGAATCCAATGCTTATGACAACAACCTACCGGAAGTCAATAAACTCAATGATGATCAATCCACTGAAACTTCATCTGAACAAACTCCTTCTACCAATGATCAGGTACAGACTACCAATGACAAGTATCCTTCAGTTGAGGGGGAGTGTGAGAACTGCAACCTAAAGGACCCTTCAGAAGAGGCGACCTCATCTAAGGCTACTCCTTTAAATCCGAATCATGATCACTCCATAGAATCACCTGAATCTCACTTCGAGGGGGAGTCAACTGACAAGACATCTTCTATTGAGGGGGAGTCATCTGTCAAGCTCGCTTCAGTTGAGGGGGGGCAACAAAATCCTGGCAATATACCTGAAGACAATCAATCATCTTCGGATTATCCATCTGACACTGAAGACGTGCACGGTGAACCATTACCAGAATATGATCCTGGCTATCCTCCTCTTGAAAAATAGACACGCAATCATCAGAAGACTCAGGTAATTGGCGATCCGGATGAAAAGGTACTTACTCGATCCCAACTTAAAGCAAAACAGCATGAACTGAATAAACGTTCTGATTTTTGCATGTTCAATGTTTTTATTTCCAAAATTGAACCAAAAAATAAAAAAGAAGCTTTTCAACACTCTGATTGGGTGGAGGCCATGCAGAGAGAGTTAGCCGAATTTGAAAGAAATAAAGTGTGGCGCCTAATTCCAAAACCTGCAAACTCCTCTGTAGTTGGTCTAAAATGGGTTTTTAGAAATAAACTTGATACGGAAGGTAACATTGTATGAAACAAGGCTAGACTTGTTGTCAAAGGGTATTGTCAACAGGAAGGAATCGATTATGATGAAACCTTCGCACCTGTTGCAAGACTCGAGTCCGTCTGAATCTTCTTAGCCTTTGCTGCTCATAAAAACTTTGATGTTTTTCAAATGGATATCAAATGCGCATTTTTAAACGGCGAACTCGATGAAACAGTATATGTGGAACAACCACCTGGTTTTGTAAATGACAAATTTCCAAATCACTGTTATATCCTTGACAAAGCAGTTTATGGGTTAAAGCAAACACCAAGAGCCTGGTACGAAACTTTAACTCGGTTTCTAAAACAATCAAACTTCAAACAAGGATCTGTTGATCCGACTCTATTTCGAAATAAAGTAGGTAATCATCTCATGTTAGTGCAAATCTACGTGGAGGATATCATCTTCGGATCAACAGACCCTGCTCTTTCAAAGGAATTCGAAACCTTAATGAAAAGTAAATTTCAAATGAGTATGATGGGGAAGATAAACTTCTTTCTCGGATTACAAGTCAAGCAAACATCCAAAGGCATTTTTATAAACCAAGAAAAATACACACGAAGCCTGTTAGGGAAATTTGGAATGGAAAACTGCTCCAATGCGAAGGTTCCGATGGCTGCTGGTACACGCCTCACCCCTTCGCTTGATAAACCTGCCGTGGATCAGAAAGTCTATAGAAGCATGATTGGGTCTCTACTCTACTTGACTGCCAGTCGACCAGACATCATGTTTTCAGTATGCAATTGCGCAAGATACCAGGCGAATCCTCGAGAACCCCACTTACCAGCCGTAAAGACCATTTTTCGCTATTTACATCGCATACCTTCTCTTGGACTATGGTACCCTGCCAACTCAGGCTTCTTTCTACAAGCCTACTCCGATGCTGATTTAGGAGGATGTGCCCTTGATCACAAAAGCACTTCGGGGGGTTGTCAGTTTCTAGACGGCAAGCTAATCAGCTGGCAATCGAAGAAACAGACCTGTGTTTCCATCTCCACAGCCGAAGCTGAATACATAACTGCGGCTGCATGTACTTCTCAGATGATTTGGATCCAAAGCCAACTACGTGATTATGCAATTCAGATGAGGAAAATTCCTTTGTTTTGTGACTCACAAAGTGCTATACGAATTTGTCACAATCCGGTTCAACACTCGAAGACAAAACACATTTCCCTCCGATATCACTTCATTAAAAGTCATGTAGAAGAAGGAAACATAGAAGTTCATTTCGTTCATACGAATGATCAGCTGGCGGACATCTTTACCAAAGCTTTTGATGAGAAAGCCTTTTCAAGAATCATCCATGGCCTAGGAATGCTTGAATCATCCGCAGTTCCAAATACATAATCAGCTAAGTACCTTCAGTTCATCAACTTTGTACCACATTTATTTCTTTACTTATCATTTTAAGTTTTTTTTTGGTTTTTTAATTTTTCTCCTTTCTACACTTAAGTTTTTTAAAAAACTACACCTGTCATCAGAAGTGAAACTGTTCATATACAAATCTTCGGTTCCATTCGTATACGTTTTATAATTACAAAATTTGATGACAATAGTCACTATTCATATCCGACGCTTCGGTTCGCTTCTGATGACACGTAAATACTGACTTCTGCTCATAACATCCTTGAAGTCACTCTCATCCGAAACCAAATTTTGCAAACTAATGACCACACAATTAAAGGACAAAACGGGGTTTTTAGAGTCTGTTGAGCATACCTCATAGCACTAAGAGGTATTTGGGACTCGCATTGCAACATTGGTAACACTTCGGATGATCTGGTCATGGTTAAAGACCTTGTGACATGTCTATACTTCGTACAAGCCTACATGTATACCTCATATCTCACTTGCACCCAGTGGTTCTACCCTCGCATCAGCAAACAACTAATCAAAAAGACTTAGTCTTTTCAGGATATATTCCAGGTATTGCGTGGATGAACACATTTGACAATTCCTGATACGAAGACAAGAAAATTCCAATACATTTAACTGATGGGATTTATGAACATATTTATGAAACATCATGTTGAATTGAATACGTAAAAGTCATAAAGTGAAATAGTTGCTATAAGCAACAAAAGAGTTGACAAAAATCAAAAGAAAAATCCAGAAAAGCACTTCACCAATACCTTAAGTCTATCTTCGGATACGATAACAACACAATACCAATATTAGCACAATACGAAGTACTCAAGGCGTACCTCCTGTCTTCAATGCAACAATCAGGATCTCCTATGACACGGTTGAGAACCAGGTTGGAGGTATGAACATCTCAGTAACCCGTCTACCATGACAAGTGTGGAGTAATGCACAATTTTCAAAGGCTTGTCATCCGAAAAGCGTGTCCCAATACTCCATCTGGTGAAACGAGATAAATTTTTAAGAATCCCATCAAACTTCAACTCAAAACAATTCAGAAAAATAACTCTTCGTATTGGGATGTGTCATCTAAGGTTACTCTACGTAATACTTAGAAACTTTAACCAGACAACTACGTTACTAACACGGCGATGGTAGAATAACCACACTGGGTACAACTATCCATATTAATGCACCTTACACTACTCTTGTTTGAATATCAATGTGTCATACGGACTTCCTAGGATAATCAGCTCTCATCCTACGAATTGAACCAAAAATCTTAATTTCACAACTTCATGGATCCTTGTCTTAGAACTTCGGATGGTTGACAACAATGCATAATGAGCAGACTTCGGTCGTACTATATCATATTCCAAAACATCAATCATATTTTTTATTTTTATTACGGTAACTGATCAAACGATTCACCAGTGGAATCAAAATCGGACAGGGCTCTGCACCTTTTGCTTCATCAACAATAACTACAAGTTCACAAGTACCTCCAGAGGCAGGTCCTTCTGTTGATAAGGGAAAGAAGATTGTGCAAGAGCTATCAAAAGCAGAACAGAAGAAACAAAAGTCTAAGGAATACGAAAAGCTAAGGCATCTATATTCAATATCAAGAGATCGAATGGGAAAGAATGCTATCTTGGGTCCAGTCAACAAAATCTGGACATTCGAAACGATAATGACACTTTCCTTCCCAGCAATAGAAATGTTTGATAGAGTGCCTCTTGTATACTACGAAACTAAAAATTCAACGGAATTTCAATTAGACATTCCATTCAATCCGAAACTGTTAACCATAAACATATTTGATCTTGAGTTTGATCCCAAAGATAAAAGAAAGTTTCAAGAGCAAAAAGCAAGATTCCATGCGAATTTGGCTGCTAATCAAACTGAGGTATGGTCTTCTTCAAAGATTGTTGGATTAGATCGGATTGAAATGGGTACACTCTTTGAAGATATGTATCAAAACTTTACCTACCATGTACGAAGAGGTGAACAAAAAGTTGAAAGCAAGTTCACAGTTGCAGATTTTCCATTAATGAACCCAAGTGACTTCATTGTTTTGGTAGAACGCTTCTACAACTTAAATCAAACGAAGATATCCAAGCAAATAGCACTCACACGAGGTCAAAAGTTGATAGGAAGGTTCTTGGGTGCTTATTTCAGAAATTTCTCTAACTATGATTTCGAGATTGCGAAGCTGTTTAATAAAAATATACCTGCTGCCAACAAAGAGCTCGTTGGAATAAGCAAATACAATGATGGAAAAATTTTGCAAAATCCATGGGGAGTAGTTTACAAGGGCAGATTAACAAAGAAGGGAGCCTTAAAGAAATTGTTCTTTGATATGGACGAAAAGGAGAAATTTCCAACAATGTTCATTGAAGGAATGATAACAAGAGTTGAAGTGAACAATTAGAATTCAGAAGAAGCAAAGAAGGAAGTAGTTGCTCATCTGAAGTGGTGGATTGCAATAAGGAAGGAACTGACCAAAGCCTTTCAAATGATATAGACTTCGGATACCTGGCATCTTCACCACAAAGGGGGAGAATGTTAGGATTCTGATTGTGTTGAGATTTGACATCTGAAGTACATATGTTCCTGTCCTTAGGTTGGTGTGTGAAGTGAGAGGTTGATCCGAAGTCGGAGACTAATGATACGAAGTCAACATGCTTATCTGAAGACAGTCATACTTATCTTTTGTTATAGATAATGTATAGGGCTTTTATTCTTCTCCGTAACTAATTGGATTAAGTGTTTATCCAATTAGATCCTAGTATAAAAACACTCTTAGCCCTAGACGTTTAGTATCTTAACAGTCGAATATTCATTGTAACGCTCTAAACAGTTGCTCGTCATTAAAAAGACTTGGAGCACTCATCCTTTTATGGTGAATAAAATCATTCGACTGATTGAAAGTTCATATAGTTTATTCTCGTTGTTAGCATTGATTGCTAATTTAATCTTACAAATTTCTCACGCCAGACTCTACTCCAATCATAAACCAATAATTCTATGGAAAGAGAAGATAAATTACGGTAATATCCCTTTTAAGCTCTTTAATTCCTGGATGGAAGAAGAAGGTTTTGATGATCTGGTTAAAAGAGAATGGGTTGGTGAAGAAGATGCTGGTAATCACAAAAAAAATCTCTGGCCTGATGTTGAAACTTAGAAGACTGAAAAACAAAATTAAGGAATGGAAGAAGGATAGAGACAAAAAAGCTAAGGAAGAGATTGTGAAGTGGCAAAAACGTATAGAAGATATCGTTAAAAGTATTGAAGCTATGGGGCAATCGAGATCTCTTCTCCTGGAAAGAATAGACTTAATGAGTAAACTAAGACTTAAAGAGAAAAATAAAAGAATATATCAAGCAAAAAAATAAGAACAAGTGGTGTCTCGAAGGAGACGAAAACTCGGCCCTCTTTCACAGGAACATCAACAGGAAGAAACATGTTAGAAGCATAAAAGGGGTAGATATTGATGGTTTTTGGGAACTCACCCGTCTAAAGTAAAAGATCACTTCAAGGATCACTTCGCAAACCTTTTCAAAGAGAATCTAGAGTGTAACTGGTCTCAAAACATTGGGAATGCGACAAGGATATCTGAAAATGAACGAATTGATCTTGAGAAACCGGTGGAAGAACTTGAACTCAAAGATGCAGTTTGGAGCTGCGGTTTAAATAAGTCTCCTGGTCCAGACGAGTTTACGATAGAATTTTATAAAAGATATTGGGAGTTATTGAAGGACGACATTCGTGAAGCTATCAACGATTTCCTGGAAAATCCTAAGATGCCTAAAGGTGTTAATGCATCCTTTATTACTCTCATCCCAAAAATTCCAAACCCCACCCATGTCAATGAGTTTCGTCCTATAAGTCTAATTTCTAGTATATACAAAATTCTGTCTAAGGTGCTAGCAAACAAACTGAAGAATGTCCTTCCTAATATTATTGAATTGACCCTGTCGGCGTTTATAAAGAACAGGCATATTCTCGATGGTCCTCTAATTACCAATGAAGTGATCGAGTGGGATAAAAAGAAAAAAAAAGATGTTCCTGTTTAAATCGGATATAGCAAAGGCGTATGACTCTGTTTCGTGGACTTATCTTGACTCGATGATGACTCAGAAAGGATTTGGTTGGAAGTGGAGAAAATGGATTAAAGAGTGTCTCGGATCTGGCACGTCTTCTGTGTTGGTGAACGATTGCCCTTCTACGGAATTTTCCCCTCAAAGAGGTCTTCGTCAAGGTGACCCAATTGCCCCCTTTTTATTCACTATAGTCATGGAGGGTTTGAATACTGCTGTTAAAAAAGCCACGGAAAATGGGACGTACAAAGGCATAAATGTTGGTAGAAATAGTGTTTTACTTACTTATTCCTTTTTTGCAGATGATTCCATGTTTTATGGTGAGTGGTCCGTTGATAACATCCTCAACCTGGTGTGAATTCTCTTTTGCTTTTACAAGTCCGCTAGCCTTAGTTTGAACATTGAGAAGAGCAAGTTGCTGGGGATTGGTACGGATCAAAATGAAGTAGAAGAGATGGCTATGATTATTGGGTGTTGAATGGAGAAACTCCCCCTCTATCTTCTTGGGCATGCCAATCGGATCTAACATGAGATCCAAGAGACCATGGAGGCAATTAAGAGAGAAATTCAAGAAAAGACTAAGCTCTTGGAAGATAAAGACTTTGTCGATTGGGGGCAGGCATACGTTGGTGTGTAACGTCTTGGGTAGCTTGGGAAACTTCTTATTTTCCTTGTATAAAGTTCCCAAAGGAGTTCTCAAAGACTTGGAAGGGATTAGAAGAAAGTTCTTTTGGGGTGGTGATGATGAGAAGAAACGGATTACATGGGTCAAATAGAGGGACACTATATGTGAGAAGGAGAAGGGTGGCATGGGGATTGGCTCGTTGGATGATTTAAACAAAGCTCTCTTAGCCAAATGGTATTGCAGGTATAAAAATGAAGAGGAGGCGCTATGGGTTAAAATTGTGGACAGCATCCATGGAGAAATTGGAAGCTTTGACGACAAAGAGAAGATCAAGGAAGGGCATACATGGAAACAAATTGTAAAGGTTTGGGCGGAACTGAAGGAAGATTCACTCAATCCTAGATTATTAGTAAAAAGAAAAATTGGGAATGGGAAAAGAACGAAGCTTTGGACTGATTGGTGGACGGGGGAGAAACCGCTTGCCCTTAAATTTCCAAGAATATTCAATCTAATTCCTAACAAAAAGGAATATGTGCATGACAGGGTTAACAGAGATGGATTGAATGGAGACTGGGGAAATTGTATCAGGGATGGTAAAGCTAAAGAAGAATTAGATAACCTCATTTCTCAAATTTCTGATAAGGTCCTGGTGGATAAAGAGGACAAATGGGTCTGCCCAGATGGTCTGAACGAATGCTTCTCAGTAGCTTGGATTAGAAAAAAATCATTGAGAAGAATCAGCATTCAGTTGGAAAGAATAGGTGGAACAAATGGATAACCAAAAAGAATAACATCTTTGTGTGGCGAGCTTGCAAAGAGAAATTGGCGGTTAAAGCAAATCTTGCTAAGCTAAATGCTCTCAATGGTGATTTGAACTGCTGTATGTGCAATTCTACTGTTGAGACAATCAAGCATGTCTTCTTAGATTGCCCGTTTGCTAGAATCCTTTGGAAAAAAGTCTGTGACCGGTGGGAACTAAGCATTAAGCCTGTTGACTCGATTGAGGAGACGTTAGAATGGCTCGAAAGCGATGGCTCCAACCCGATTAAGAAAAAAGCTTTGCTTGCTTCTGGTACTGCGGTTTTGACTTTTCTTTGGCAAAATAGGAACGATACCACTTCCACAGATAAAAGGAGATCGGTTGAAGAGGTGTTCAGGTTGATTCAAAGAGAGTCATACCTTTGGATTGAGAGTAGAGCTAGAAAAATTGTTTTCAATAGGAGGCTTTGGTTACTTTCACCTAGACTAGCTTTAAAAATGTAATTCTTCCCTGTGGCGGTCTGGTTCCAGCTTCTTGCTGGAGCTTTGCCCCTCTTTCTTGTTGAATGAATGTTGCCTTTCAATATATATATATATATATATATATATATATATATATATATATATATATATATATATATATATATATATATATATATATATATATATATATATATATATATATATATATATATATATATATATATATATATATAAGAATGAACCAAGGAACCAATCGTGTGGTTGGAATGCAAAAGATCGACGGGCAGATAAAAGGACGCACATTTACTAGTTTGACGCGAATGTAGAGGATTATAGCAAAAAACTCACTTCGTTTTTTTATGTTTTTTTAATTTTTAAGCTTATTCTTTTTTCAAAAAAAAAACTAAATATATAAAAAGTCATAATTTTTCATCCTCTAAATAGACATCCATATTGATATACTTTTTTTATAGTTCAAGTTTGTCGGAACTGAACTATATTGTTTTAGATATATACATTCATTTATAAATGACAATTTTATTCGATTTTTGAATATTTTTTGATCAATCACATGTGAATTTTAACTAAATCATTTTGAATTTCAGTTAATTCAATTGTATATGACATCCAAAGGTTGAAATAGTAAAAATCTAAGTGATTTTTTCTTAAATTCACATATGAAATCTAAGAATGTTTTTAAATTCACATAAGTTGTTATTGAATGATTTTACAATTATTGAAAAAATTGAATTAATTGACTATTTACATGTGAATTATCTTCCAAACAAATTTAGTACAGTTTATATTTACATTGTGAATTTTAACTATTTCTTGTTTTAAACATGTTAATTCACATATAAATGGTAATTTTACCCGACTTTTTCAACAATTTTTTGTCATCCACATTTGAATTTTAAGCAAATTAATTTGTGAATCTAAATTAATGTATTTGTGTATCATCAAAAGGTTAAAAATAGTGTGCATCTAATTTTAGATATATTAATTCACATATAGATGATAATTGTACCCCATTTGTTCAAAAAAATTTTGTTAATTCGCATGTAAATTTAAGTCAATTAATTTGTGAATCATAGTTAATTATATTGTACATTATCAAAATGTTGAAATTGTAAAGATTAAAAACGAATTTACTTAAATTCAATATGAAAATTTAGTGAGATTCACAAATGAATCTAAAAACTTATTTAAATTCACATAAGTTGTTATTAAATAATCTTCTATAAAACTTGTTATAGTTCAGATTCATATTGATTAAGTGTTGTGAATTTGAACAAGATTTTTGAAGATTTTTTTTTTCATTTTTAGTGTATTAATATGGATGTCCATTGAAAGTCAATAGAAAATTAGTAAATTTTGATATATTTGATTTTTTATTTCGATTAAAAATAAGCTCTAAAAAAATAACGAAGTGGGTTTTTGGAATTATCCGCTATATGCGCGTTCAATTAAGAAATTTTCAACTTTATCTCCGACCGTCGATGATCAGAATTCCAATGCTCACGATTGGTTTCTTGGTTCATTGTATTATTTTGGTTCTCTATTGAACTTAGACATATATATATATATATATATATATATATATATATATATATATATATATATATATATATATATATATATATATATATATATATATATATATATATATATATATATATATATATATATATGGTTAAGTTCATATGAGACCATTATATTTCGTGAGACCGGGGGACGCATTTCTAGCCACTCATTTTGGGTGCAACACAAAAAATAATTAAAAATGCAAAATAAATGAAAATATTCAAAAGAAAAGTATATATTTATTATTTTCGTCACTTATTTTATTCAAAAAAATTAAAAAAATTAAAAATAAAAAAAATTTAGCGTTTCTTCAGATTCTAGTAGAATATTACACTATTTTGGATAATATTCTATTAGAATATTCAACGTTCCAGTGAGTTTTTTTTATTTTTCCAGTTTTTATTGAAGTTTTTTTATTTTTTTACTTTTTAGATAGAATAAATAGTGAAAATTAGTATAATATTTGTTTTTTGAAAATTCTCATTATTTTAGCCTATTTTAATTTTTTTTTTTTTGATCTCCAAAATGAGTGGCTAGGATTGAGTCTCCCCGTCTCACAATATTTGCATGCTCTCATTTGAACTTCTACATATTAGAAAAAGATATCGAAATATTCTTGAAATGTAAACTGTAATGTAAGAAAAAGAGGTCGATGTTCAAAACTGTAATCCATTCACTTGATTGTTCATTGTTCCCATTAATCGTTAATGGACATTCTTAAATGTTCATTTGTAACGTCCCAAATTTCATAATACATTTTCGTTTTAAAAACAACTAAAATACAATAAAAATTTCTTCTAACTAAAAACCATTCAATTTAAAACTTAATATTTAAACATATAAAACGTATTCATCAAGACATTGACAAACATCACCGAGCGGAAAACTTTAATCGTTTACGGTAAAGACGCGCCGTGCTCCAAGCTCAAGCCAGTATTTACCTGAAAAACATTTAGGGTAAAAGGGTAAGCACAAAGCTTAGTGAGTTCCCTAAAAATACCACACGAACCATCACATAAACATCGTCATCGACTCTCGGGCTTGCCTCGATCCGTCGGAAATCATCGTCATCGGCTTTCGCCGGCAAACATCATTATCGGCTTTCGCCGGCAATCATCGTCATTGGCTCTCGGGCTTGCCCCGATCTTCCGGTAGTCATCGTTATCGGCTTTCGCCGGGAAATATCATCATCGGCTTTCGCCGGCAATCATCGTCATCAGCTTTTGCCGGCAAACACGTAAAGCACAAATAATCACATTATTACACAAAGTAATGAAGACTATTTACGCATGTAATATCACCCACAGTATAGTGAGAAAACTCACCTGATTCGCGACCTTAAGCTAGACAGCACTCCACGCGAGTGCCCTCAGATCCCGACAATACGCATTTCCTAGCAAAGATAAACCCCACTTAGAACTTTCTAAATCCCAAATAGGATAATCCTAATAGACCAGCATCCAAAACCCTCTAGTTTGACCAAAAGTCAAATTGGTCAAAAAGTTAACGGTAAACGGTCAAAGTCAACAAAGTCAACAGTCGAAGTTAGCGTCGCTAGCTCCCCCTATTCAGCCCAAAACTCTATTAGGTGTTAATCCATTAAGACAAAAACCACAACTTCCAGGGGTTGTCCCCAACAGTCCAATAACTTATAAAAACATGACTTAACCCACCAAACCTTGCCAAACTAGCTCATGATGACAAATCTAGTTCCAAACATGAAGATTAACAACTTAAAACTTCATACACAACCATATTAAGACTGACTTTGGTTTTTCTCAAGGATTCAGAAGCTAAAGGTTGAAGAACTCATCCCCTTAGTTCATAGATCCCACCTCAATCCAAGAAATGGAGCCATCATCATCTTATAGAGCTCATTGAGAGCTTTATGACTTCATTATAACCATAACTCAAAAAGACAGAGACTAGAACACTTACAAGAGTCCTAAAACATTGAGCAAATCTGATTTCCTTCACCAAGCAACCTTTCTAATACTCTTACTCCTTCTTCTCTCCCAAAACACCCTTCAAACTCATAACATGAACCAAGAACACAAGATAAATCTTGAGAGAGCATTCTATGGTGTTTCCAGAGGTTAAAACCGAAGAGAAACGGACCCAAAGTGAGTTATGGACTTCAAAATGACTCAAAATCACGAAAACGTGATTTTATCCCGCCCAGACACAGTTAGGCGATAACTTCCATGTTAGCATCGCTAACTTCCAGTTCTGCCAAAACTCAGCACCTTTTTCAGACTGTCGTAAACATTTTGCAGATTTGACAGATTAGTGTCGCTAATCATGGGGATTAGCGGCACTAATCCCTGTTTTTTCCTTTTGCACATTTTGTCTTCTAATTTTTCGCTATCTCCTCGATACCTGTGTTGGGGTACAAAGCCCTACATGGATTGATGTTTGGTGGGCTTAGATGGCCCATTATGATGGGCCTTGTCCTAGTTGTGGCTCCTACCTATATATAGTATTGTTTATGTCATTTGTTAGGTAGAGCTCACAATGTGAGGTGTAGATGCTTTATGCAATAACCTTGTACACTCTCACATGTTTGATTATATTTGAATATTAATCATTCGACACTTTGGATATTTGTTTCGATCTTCACGTTCGTATTATTCCGCACACGTCATATCTAACTTAACAATTGGTATCAGAGCCGTACCTTGAAGATCTAGCGATTATTTCAAGGGAACGATGTCGATTTGACAACTTTTGAAGATTGTTTCAATGTTTCAAGGATTGTTGGTGAGTCTCTCATGAATTTTTGGATTCATTTATCTTTTTGAGTTTCTTGTTCATCATGTTCTTCATCTATGTTCATCATATTCACCTTTTGGATAGATCTGGAATTATTATTCATGTCATATTCTTCATTTTCCAGATCTGAGTTTTGTTGGTTGAATCCAAGTTATGATTCATTCACAGTTCATAGATTTGTGATCACATTTTTATTTTCGATTCTCATATTCATCATTGTTCATCGTACTGTTCATGTACTGTTCATAGTCCTTCTCATTTCACACCTTATTGTCTTGTCCATCTCTTAGATCAGATTGTGGAAATATTGTTCATACATTATTCCAAATTTGTTTCTACGGTACATTTGATCATCAACTAGCTTTATCTAATGCTATTGATATGTTCCATGTTACTGTCTTTAGTGCCCTTTGAGCCTAAAATTCCAGATCTAGATCTCAAAATACATGTAGATATTGGTTCTTATCTTGGGTCCCGTTTTTGTTAATCAATCTGTTCTGTTACCAAAAATCAAAACATATTTGTATATGGAGACTCACACTCATCAAATCACAAATCGTCAAAACCAATGCGATGAAACGGAATGGTGATTATTGGAAAGAAATCAGAACACAATACTCATGCGTCAATTACAGATCTGGGAGTCGATGATACGTACTCAAACTTCAAAACCCAAATTCGTAAACAAATAAAAAATCAAACGTGAAAACAAAACGTGATTCGTTAATGCTAATCTGATATCGAGAATGAAATAGAATTTCCGAGAATGAACACAGTATACCTGATTTTAGACTTGTTTCTAGAAAATTGGGAGATGTGTGATGTTCTTAGGTATTCGGTGATGTTCATCCCCTTCGACGGTAATATCAAGGATGGTTGACTTACCCAGATCTTCAAACCTGCCCTTATGTTGGGAAAAACGTGTTTGTGGGTCATTTGGGAACTTACGCAGTTGATGTTGGTTGCCTTCCGTGACCACTGCTTTCAGTACCATGGTTAAAAAAATGGAAAAAGAGAATGAATTGGAGAAAAATGAGTAAGCAGATGCCGAAGTGAAGAATGAAATTGATAACTCCAATATGAAAGCATATCCAACTGTGGTTGGCTTCGATGATCGTTTCCTTCGTTAGTGAGGTGAAAATCGCAAGACAAGTGAAACAAAAAGAAAAACCTGTTAAAAAGAAAACTACGAAGACTTATGTGTCATCGGATGTCATCGGAGTTCAAGAACACCATTGATGCCGAAGAGTTTTCAATCGAAGAAAAAGGAATGAATTTGGGGTTAGTTACCTTCGCTGCAAAGCCATCCATGGCAGACTTCGTGGTTATGGTTTAAATCACTTCGGAGCCGTTGTTGATCTGAACGGAGAAGACGACTCCAAATTCGTATAAACTCTTCGGAATGGAAGAATTGAAAATCGACTACGAAGAGTTGCATCTCCTCGGTCCGATGAGATGGAATTGATGAACTGAATCGGAACAGTAACTCCGAAGAGTTGGAACTCTTCGGTGGTCTGCGGTGTTGATCGGTGAAAAGATGGAGTCAATCGGTGATGCCGATGGGAGCAACTGCCTTTGGGGATTCAACTGGTTATGGAGGTTAATCGAGAAGGAGAAGTAAAATCGGATATGGCTGGTTACCTTCGCAACCTTCGCCGGTGTAGTAATGTGATCAGAGATGGTTTGTTAGAGACGAAAGAAAAAGGGAACGGCAGGTCTGAATCTGATGTGCGATTAAAAGCAAGTGGAACGCGTTATGAATTATTGGGGACGATGGACATGTTGACTTCCTATGTCAACATTACGCAAGAATGCCATTCGGATCCTAATTATCAGCCCAATCTCAAATCAAAAGCCTGTTAGCCCAAAATTGATTTTTTTAAACCCAATTCCATTTGTTTCTCATCTTGACAGCCCAACATCAAAGTAAAACCCAATTAACCCAAAACATTAATTCAGCCCACAGTTAAACAATTTCGAAAACCAAATTTGTTAAAACAAAGCCGAAGCATTTTTCGAGAGGGAGTTTTGTATTATTTTTGACGATCACACGCGTTCTAGTGCCAATATGGTTTTATGATATCATTGATCATAAAAAGGGGGGATTGCTATTGGTCATTCGAGAAGATTGTCAAAGATTATTATTCACGTGTTTCTTGATCCGTTTCCTATGTCACGTCATCCATTCCGATCTTTGAAAGGGAGATTGTTGGGGTACAAAGCCCTACATGGATTGATGTTTGGTGGGCTTAGATGGCCCATTATGATGGGCCTTGCCCTAGTTGTGGCTCCTACCTATATATAGTATTGTTTATGTCATTTGTTAGGTAGAGCTCACAATGTGAGGTGTAGTTGCTTTATGCAATAACCTTGTACACTCTCACATGTTTGATTATATTTTAATATTAATCATTCGACACTTTGGATATTTGTTTCGATCTTCACGTTCTTATTATTCCGCACACGTCAAATCTGACTTAATAACTTGGTTTCGGGCTTTACACTTTGACTCTTTAAAATTCGAAACATGACTTTTCGGGATTAGGGTCTTACAATAAAGTTCGATCATGTTCATTAACGAACATCTATTAACATCTACTATTTCAGCGATTATCTATTTATAGAAGTCACATAGAACAGCAGAAACATTTATTGATAAATTAATATACGATTATGTTCATTAACGGACATCTATTGAATAGATACGAATGTTATATTCATTAATGAACATATATGAAGAAGATCAGAAACATTGAAGAACTATCATAGATAATTAGAACTCACCTTGAATATCATAAAGATTTACTTTTGTCTCTTGATTCTGAAGTCGTGATTTGATGAAGTCATGATTTGATGCTATAATAATTCGGGGTTTTTGATTACTATGTAGCTATGAAATTAACAGATTTTCTATATTTATGGGATATCTTTTTATTCCTATTATTAAGCAACGATTTTAGTTTTCTTTTTAATTAATTAGCTATTAAATTGCGATCATAACCCTATCCCTCATAATATGATCTAATGGTTTATAACATGGTTCTATGGTTCTATGCATAATAATGGTTCTATGTTGATCCCACCCATATATATGTTGATCCCACCCATATATATATATATATATATATATATATATATATATATATATATATATATATATATATATATATATATATATATATATATATATATATATATATATATATATATATATATATGTATATATGTATATTAGGTTATATTAAGGACCACAATTGTTGTGTGGTCATAAGACCAAATCTAGTGCATGGGACTCAAAATATCAATGGTCTAGATTAGAAAGACATAATTGTAATTATCCATTATATTATTAAATGATTTAAAAAAATGGTTGCAAAAGGGTAAAATACAAATTTTAATCAGAGAAAAAAAGGAAACTAACTGATTTTTAGGAAAATTGATCAAATCAATATAATAATAAAATTATTAATGAAATTATTATTTTTATCTTCTAAATTTAAGATATTATTAACAGAATCATCATGTTATTATTGAAAAAATTAGCATTCTTGATAAGTCAATTTGTTTTTCAAAAAACCATTCTTTACAGAATTTCTGTAACATCCCATTTTCGGTTACGCGTTATATTTAACGACAATTACGTTAGTCATATTTTTTTTAAAGAAAAAGATGTAAGGTTTATATAGATAATCATTTTCTAGAATTAAACACGATTGTTTCTAATAATAATAATATCACTTAAATTAAATTAGATATGATAAGGGGTTAAATGTTATTATCTTAAACTTGTTATGGTTGGATATTTGGAGATTTGGTTAAATAAAAATAGTTCATCAAAGCTTAGGGGCCGAACTTTTCATATGGTCAAACTTCTATACCGCATTTGTTTTGTTTTTGTGCGGGCTGCATAGACTTTACTGTTAGGAAAATATAAACCGAAAATACCAACGAATAGGAAAAAGCGAGATCAGTTGTTGAGGCCTGTGTTTGACACAGTTTCCTTAAAATAAATTCTCCCGGTATGGGTGTTTGTTTCCCAAGATACAACAACATGAAAGAATTATTCTAGATTCTTCAAACCATCACTAGTCCCGGATTATACATTTGTTATAACATGAGAACGAAGTGTATGCAGAAGTTGAGAAGAAGAGAGAATCATTTCATTCGGTATATCTCAACAGTTGCTCGAGTGATGTATATATACAACTAATTGTAACTGAAGAATTAAACACAAAAACGTAACTAAAAAATAAATTCTTCTTAATACCCATATCAAAACCAAAATAAGTTTTAATGTTATTAAATTTCTACGAACAATTAAGAAAAGGAAAAATATTTTCCAAAAGGTCCATGAACTTTTCTTGTCGATTGGTGGTGCATTCGTACCCGCAGACGCGCGTTGGCACACAAGTTCAGTGAACCTAACCCAATTTGGTTCGCATTTGCACCCCCCTGTGCACGCAAAAGAGAGCCGTTTATGCTTTAAGTCTTACAAAGTATGCAAGCCTTTAGACTTATAAAGCCACTTCCTTTTCATTCCCCCACCAATGTGGGATGTGTTAAAACGCATTAACTCATTTTCCAACTTCTTCCAACTACCTCACTTTGAGATACAATTTCTCATTCATCTTAAATTTGTGACGTGTGAATTACCAAAACGAAGGCATAACGGAGGAGAACACAAACATATAACAATTTATCTTTTTAACTTTTTTTATGAAATCGTAATTTATGTTTAAAAATGGGAAAACCCCATTTTATGAAATTAGTTATATATAATTTTCCAACATTCACATGACCAAGTCTTTCTTTCCCTTAGCAGTATGCGATCACACTGGTACTCTAACCCTAATTTTCCTTCGAGCGGTGAGTTTGGATCGATCTACTTCCATGAATGCGATCGTGAGACTAGTTCGTGAACATCCTTATGTGTAGGCGATCGAGTGAAGGGAGGGTTGGATGTGACTATGTGCATCCGAGTGTGAGAGGGTACTAGTTATTTGACTTTTGTGCGGCCGAGTGTAAGGATCACAACTCATTGGTGTGGCCGAGTGAGTTACTTTCGAGTCATGTTTTGTGTCCTTTCTACTTGTTTTGCCAAGGGGTGTGAGATGAGAGGAGGGAAGCCGAAAAGAAGAAGAAGGACAACATGGCTAGGAGATCGAAGGGTTGGGCCGTGTGGTTGCTTTTGAGGTATCGGTTCTCCTTGTTCTGAACAGTAGTGCACACCATGTGTGTATGGTGTAGTTCATGTACTTTTTTTCCTAATCTTGTCGTCTAGATGTAATTACTCCTAGTCTCCATATCACCGTCTTGGGATTTCTTATGAGTTATTTATATCTAAATGTTGCATCCATGCATACGTTTGTGTGTATGAGTGTGTTCTTGTGTGTGGCTCTAATGATCTTATCCTACCCCAAGTATTCTGAGTTGATGATGTTATTGGATCTGTTTAAGACCTCAAAGGTCTTAATAAGTGGACTTAACAGATTTATGACTTGAAACCCTAAACCCTAGCATTGATTTTGGACCTTTATACTTTTCACTGTTTCGTATGTCATCTTGAAAAATTCGTATAAAATCATAGACTAGATCATCTGAGGTGAACCATACATTTCTGGATAGTTCTTTACGTGTAGTTTGTTGGTCCAGAGGGTCATCGCCTGATTCAAGCCCTAGGTCATGTAGAAGTTGCAATATTCGTTGACTGGTCCAGGACTTTGACGAACAACAAATACTCCCTTTATAAATTTATAGTTAAATATAGAAAAATTATTTAGGGGCAAGGGCAGTGGGAAATGTTCATCCTAGGGGTCTAGTATCCACATACTAAAAAATAGAATCCAACTCCTTGTAAATTTTGTTTTTTGGCTCTATCGTTAAAGGATGGTCTAGTGAATGGACTGATCAGGTCAGTCAACTTTGGGGATTTTTCATTTCCTATTGCCAAGTGCAAAAGACCGAAGGTCAGCCTCTGTAACCTTGTCCTTGGGTCTATTATTCATCTAATTATTCTTGGATTTTATCTTAAATCTCTCCTTAACTAGTTATTGCAAATCTTGTAAATGGGTTGGGAATCTTCTTTGTTGTTGCTTTCCTCTTTTGTGTTAATTGTCTTGGTTTTGGGTCCGGGATGCTAGGGTGTGTGTACGGCCTTACCTAAAACAAAATAAATCATAAAATAACTCATTTGTTGAGTAAAACTGAACAAGGGGGATACATGTTGGGACACGGTGCGTGTCGGGAATCGAAAACTACACAAGTATAAGTAGTTATTTATAAAATATGAATTCCGTGCTAAATAGTGATATATGGATTGTTGGTCAAGTAAGAAGGAGGGTCTCTTAGTGCTACTTCGATTGCATGTACCTACTGCTACCAAGTGAGTTTCTCACTACACTATAATGTAGCTTGTGCTTATAAGATGTGTGTGGATAGTACTAGGCTATGTGGATTGTACTGACATTATACCTCCGTTGTTTTAGTTGTGTGCGTTGATATGCTTTAATGTAGCTTGTGTTTATAAGATGTGTGTGGATAGTACTAGGCTGTGTGGATTGTACTGATATTATACCTCTATTGTTTTAGTTGTGTGCGTTGATATGATGAGATGGTATACTTGATTATTGTGGTATGTTTGGATGTCTAGTGTGTTTTGGTGTGTTCTGTTAGGCTGTTGTGAGGTTTGGTAGGGGTTGTATAGGGTTGAGTATATACAGAGCAAGATTACATGTTCCAAGAGTACTGAGCAGACTGCAAGATGTGCTGACCAGATGGCAAGATGCACCAAGAGGACTGAGTAGATTCGCAAGATGCGTTGGGCCGATTTGCATGCACGGCTTAATGTACAAGGTGGAGTACACTATGGGTTACTGCAATGTGATGTTGTGTCTTACCGTTAGTGGTAGACTATGTGTGACTCTATGCTTTGTACGTGTTGGAACCCACTAAGCTCTGTGCTTACTCTTTCCCTATTAACTCACTCTTTCAGGTTCTTTAGACGTGGGAGATGGCAAGGCGTGATGCGTATACCCTGTGCTGCTTCATTTGTGACTTATAATTGGATTTATGTTTCCGCTGTTGTTTGACTATTTAGACTTTCGTTTGATATTGATGTTTAAACGGTTTGGTGTTTTTCAAATTTAAATTAACTGGATTTTTTTCTAATAAAATGTTGTTTTTTTAATTTACCCTAAAATTTTGGGATGTTACAATTTCATCTAGAAAAAACATCATATGAACTAAAATAGATCAAAATATAACATTCTTTCACTAATATACATTATAAGAATAACATTCTTTGAACTAGAATACATGAAACAAATAAAATTCTTATGGAATAACATTATGAAATACTCATTCTGGTGGAATGACATCAAAAATATTATTCTTACCAGAATGTCATAAAAAACATCTTATGAACTAAAACACATCAAAAGAATACATTTTCCAAACTAAAATACATCAAAAGAACAACATTGTTTAATTCAAACAATAAGAAGTCTACTAAATTCTCACAATTCTCAAAAGATTATGTTTAATTCTTAACAGAATACATTGTGACTTCTGGAATTTTTTAAGATATTATTTTTATTCTTGAAAGAATATGATGTTACCCCTCAAATTTTCTACTGTATGTGAAACGTATCCACCAAAAACTCCTATGGTGACATTTCATTCTTGACAGAATGTACGAGCATTTTGACAGAATATACGATCATTCTGACAGAATATACGTTGTTACCCCTCTATTCTTGTATTGTATGTGAAATGTATCCACAAAAAACTCTTGTGGCAACATGTCTGACTAATTAATATTTCTGGAATCATTCTTAGCATCTTGACTGTTGAAGAAATTTCTATTCTGGAATCAATATACGTGAGAGATAAAACACATGGTAAGACACACCAAATTTGGGATTGATTGTTGTTGCTACAACTTACATTCTCGTGCTTGAAATTCTAGAAAAAATATTGTTCTTGATAAAGAATTGAATACAATCTGGTTCTTGATTCATGCTTGAAGTTCTCGAATCATACTTGGTTTCAGAACCTTGTTAGAAATCCTAGAATCATGCTTCTTAAATGCAAATTCAAAGTTATCGAATGAACATTCTGTGACAATATGCATTCTGTTTTTTCAATCATAATTGGTGGCAACAACGTGGTTTGTGATGGTGGCTGGTTCATGGTGGCGATGGTTGCTGATTGTTGGAGGTGATGGTTTGTAATGGTAGCGGATTGGTGTAGACAAAAATGGGGGTGGAGAGAGGTGTTCTAGGGTAACGTAGATTACTTATGAAAAAGGATAGGGTAAAACTGGTTACCTTAATTATAGGTCAACGAGCCTTAAACATATATCAATTTACCATATTTGTAGCATTTAAATTTAGATTAAATTAAATGATTTAAAAAACTATTTAACCAAAATACCCTTAGCTGATTCTCGTCTCTAATTGGTTCTTATGACCACATATTAATTGTAGGTCTTATAATCACTTATATATATATATATATATATATATATATATATATATATATATATATATATATATATATATATATATATATATATATATATATATATATATATATATATATATATATATATATATATATATATATATATATATATAAATATATATATATATATGTATTTACATTTATATATATATATATATATATATATATATATATATATATATATATATATATATATATATATATATATATATATATATATATATATATATATATATATATATATATATATATATATATAACACACGAAGTGGTGGTTGAGATGGCTAGGCACCATGCCTCCCTTTTGGGAGGTTGTGGGTTCGAAACCAATCTCGCGCAAGTTTGGCAAAGATATTGCGCCAATGCTTGTGGCCACCGTGCTAGCAGGTTTAGTGTGTACCCGGGGGCTGGGTTTACCCAGTCAGTTGCCTGCAGGGCGTCCTTACTGGGTGGGCGTGTGCTATGCACCAAGGTTTGCCGGTTGCGGGTGTGGGTCTAGTCTCTATGCAGTCTCCTCGGCGATGGGTTGGCCACGAAGAACTGTAGTTAGCCTGATGTACCTAAGTGTAGCTGTAGTATATTACGACTCATGTAATCGGATTCATCCTTAACTTGCAAATATATATATATATATATATATATATATATATATATATATATATATATATATATATATATATATATATATATATATATATATATATATATTCTTTAAAGCTTTAAATTAATACATGGATCCCGATCATTGCACCACGCTGGAAGGAAAATAGTCACTATAAGAGAAGGCTGAAATGGCTACGGAAAAAATCTGTAGCTAAAGCATAATATAGAATGACATTCCATAGCAAGTTCCGTAGTTGAATGGCTATGGATTTTAGTTTTGTAGTCAAATTTCATAGTATTCCAATATTAGCGGCGAAGTACAATTCTGAAGCGAATCTCGTAGCAAAATTGCTATATAATGTCATTCCGTAACATATTTTGTAGCAGAATAGTTACGGATTCCACTTATGTAGCAAATTTTTGTAGCTATTCAGACTTTTTCTAGTAGTGAGTTAAATGTGTGGTTAGACATAGCTAGCATAAGACTTACATTTTCATAAAACAGGATTTTGTTTCGTTAAGTTAAAATATTTTAACTTTCTTTTGGCAAACGGTCATTTTAAAATCCGTCTTAAATTGCCAATATTATTGAAAAATCATGTTAACTTTCTTTTTTGGAACCAGCGAACGAATATATAACCACCTTAGGGTACTTAGCCCCGCAACCCAGGGCGATTGGCAAGTACCTATGGTGCAAGAGTCTTTCCCCCATTCACCAAATCACCAGGGAAAATCCCCCACAAAGCCGGTGTCGAACCCCCGACCTGTGAGTATATAACCCACGCATCCACCCAACTGAGTTAGGCTTCATTTACATATTAACTTTTCCCCCCACAAAGCCGGAGTCGAACCCCCGACTTGTGGGTATATAACCCACGCATCCACCCAGCTGAGTTGGGCTTCATTTGCATGGTAACTTTTAACACCTTAGTTTGCATTTAATAATCATTTAATATATTTTCAATTTTCTTTGGCAAAATTTCATTTTAAACTTTTAAAATCGTTCTGAAAATGCATGTTTTAAATTATGTTAACCATTAATAATTTTTATTTGTTTTTGTTTTCTATTTTATTTAAACAACCATACAACAAATAAAAAACACAACACAATCACGCAGATATTTAACGGTACCATTTGTTTCAAATCCTAGGCATTTTTCCGTGAGTCAACACGAAAAAAACATGGTCATTTCTAGGTACTAAAACAACCACAAGGATGAAACAGCTCCCACTTGCTTCGTCACCAACTTTTGATGCTCTCGTGGAACTTCATGTGATACCAATCTTTATGGTCTCGACTTGGTGGTCTTCGGTATTCTTTTATAACATTAACTAAACTTATACAATCGTGGTCAAGTGTCCTATATATATACGCGACGCGAGAGAGGGTAGATAGCGATATTATGAAAACAGATTATTGGACCAGACTAACAGATTGTGTTGTGACATATATATATATATATATATATATATATATATATATATATATATATATATATATATATATATATATATATATATATATATATATATATATATATATATATATATATATATATATATATATATATATATATATATATATCTGACGTGAAGATGCAAACTTGATGACAACTAGGCTCGAAGGTCGCGATGCCATCACACCAATATCGCAACGCGTTAGACGAACAAAACAAATTTTCGAAAAAAAACATATTTACAGAAAAATTCAATGCAAATAGTTTCAAACAATGCAAAACCATGTTCAAGTGTCTCTGATACCACTATTGGCATACGGAAACAATACAAAAATAGACAACGAAAGAAAAACTTAAAAATTAAAAATCGTATCGCACCACGGATCACAAGAACATGCGGTTGCAACTGTAATCTAATCTTGGGACCAAGGGTTACCATTTTACTATAGATCTATGAAGTCTAGGATGGAAAAGGCCCAATAGTAGGAACCTCTACAATGTAGTCGCACCCAAGACAATAATCTAGTAGCAATTTAATAGAATAGCTCATTACTTGCAGACTAATCAACATTTCTTTAAGGTTTGTGAAAGAGATCGACAAGGGAGAGAGGGGAAAGGATAGACCATGAAATTTCTAGGGTTTTATCACCTCAAATCGATAATAACGATAGGTATTTATAATATCCATGATGCTTATCTTATCCCTTTTTGGATAAAGCCTTTTGAAATTCAAATTGTTGATGTTTCACTTAAGCTCTTTATCCACTTATAGTTTCTAGTTAAGATACATTTACTTTGATATATTAATAAACTTAGTCCCTCATCTTTACTTTCAATCTCTTTTAGCTAAATCATCTCTTGTGTGTAACCCAAAGGATCCTTCTATATATAGTAATATCACCAACTTGTTGTCACCATGGGCATATAACCAATAGTACCTTCAATAAATAAAGAAATTCAAAGCCAAGGTGTATGACACTTCATGTACATATATGATTAAATTACATAGTACTTCTGTGTCAATCTCTTTGGTCTTATACATAAGGTGTGGTACTCATAATTTTATTGATGTATATGGACTACGGGGAAGTGGGAAGCTGAGACATGGAGAGTTGGACCTAATCATGGGAAACATGCATACGATTGTTGTCAAGGGGATTGGGAACTACGAGCTTTTTCTTTCTAATGGTCATACTATAGTTCTTTCAGATTGTTGTTAGACGCATGATATGGCATGAAACATTATTTCTTTTCATGCACTTTATAACTATGGTTCTGATTTGGGTATTGAACATGGCTAGATATTTGTTTATAAAAATTATGATCCTTACTTTAAAGAAAATACTTGTCATGGTATTTATGAAATTATTATTGGTACGAGACGAAATAACAATGTAATCTATAATGTTGATTCTAAATTATCCTATGATGTAGACAAAACCAATATATGACATTGTCGAGTTGGCTATATAAACAAGAATCACATCACCAAACACCAAGCGTATGAGATTTTTGAATCATTTGAGAAAAAACCATATGATGAATATGAATCCTATTTGTTAGGAAAAATTAGAAAAGCACCGTTCATAGGAAACTATGAAAGATGAAAATATTTGTTGGACCTTGAACAAACTGACGTATGTGGATTATTAAGATAAATCACTAGATATAGTAAAAGAAACTTTCTTATGTTTATTGTTGATTTCAGTAGATATGGATATGATTATATATTTGAACATGAGTTTGAAACCTTTGATATGTTCAAGACTTTCCTACATGAGGTAGAGAATCAACTTGGTAAAAGGATTAAGATCCTCTGATCTGATAGGGTGGAGAATATCTTTGTCAAGAATTTAGCAATCATTTGAGAAACTATGGAATTCTCTCACTATTGTCTCCTACTGGAACACCCCAACATAATGGTGTGTCTAAAAGGAGAAACTAGACATTACGTGATATGGTCTAGTCTATGATAAGTCGTACTACACTTCAAGTCAGTTTCTGGGGTTACGTCCTGAAGAATGTTGTAAGAGTCCTAAATCATGAAACAATTTAGAAGGTTTCTGAGAAACCGTCTAAGATATGGAATGGGGTTCCACCCTCATTAGGACATCTTATAGTTCGAGGTTGTGGCACTTTCATTGGTCGAGAAGCCCAAGACAAACCGGAACCTAGATCAGAACGATGTTATTTTGTTGGGTAGCCTACTAGGTCATTTGGAAATTTGTTTTGCAAACCATCATAGAACAAAGTATTTGTTTCTTGAAGACCAATATTCCATGAGAAGGAACTAAAATCCAAGGAGGCCAACAGGAACCATATTGATCTTGAAGAAATTTAAGAGTCAACCAACAATGAACTATTATGCTTCCTGTTGGCCTCCTTGGATTTTAGTTCCTCTCATGGAAGACTTCTCTTTAAGAAACAAAGACTTTGTTCGATGATGGTTTTCAAAACAAATTTCTAAATGACCTAGTAGGCTACGCAACAAAATAACACCGTTCTGATCTAGGTTCCGGTTTGTCTTGGGCTTCTTGACAAACAAAAGTGCCACAACCTCGAACTTTAAGATGTGTTAATGAGGGTGGTGTTGGATTAGGTGTCTAAGGCATGACTTATAATTTGTATTTATCTTATTGATAGAAGCAAAGTCCATTTGGGTTGCCCTCATAGCAGGAGGATTGATGTAGAAGTCAGTAGAGAGAAATGTTGTTTTATTAATTGTTTAATAAATCAATAGAAATAAATAATTAGTTTATTAATATATTTAAGTGTTAATATATTAATTAGAAACTATAATAATTAATTAGAAATTAATCTACAATTAATTAGATTTAATTTGGTGATTAATTTAATTAATTAAAAGTGCAGCGACTGGTTTGTATTTATTCAATAGTTGAATAACTGGCCAACCAATGGGAGGGACCATAGTTGGCGAGAATTAGAGTGGGTACACTCTAAATCTCGAAACCCTAATTAGGGTTTAGAAGCCTTGGTCCAAATGGTCAACAGGCTTGCCCATTAAGGAGGCTCCTCTAGGGTTTTGACTGTAACCCCTGGAGGCTATAAAAGGAACCTTCTGGAACCCTAATACCTGTGCCAAACACATCTCTCTGAAGTTACTCTGCTGTCTTCTCTCCTCCA
Source organism: Cichorium intybus (assembly GCA_023525715.1). Classification (NCBI taxonomy): domain Eukaryota; kingdom Viridiplantae; phylum Streptophyta; class Magnoliopsida; order Asterales; family Asteraceae; genus Cichorium; species Cichorium intybus. The sequence goes on along the minus strand of CM042014.1, from coordinate 84,852,914 downwards.
TTGCTTGGGTGTGACTCCATTTGAGGCAGGACACTTGTGCTGCTAGCTTCTGGATTAAGAATCAAAGGTTGGTTCTTCTGTTTTATACTTTAGAAATTATTGTTGGCCTTTAGGTTTTATATTATATGTTCATAGAAGAAAACATAGATCTCTCTTAGGGTTGCATGTGAACTTAGGTGATTTTCTAGTTCATAGATTATGTAAAACCCTTCAGTGGTATCAGAGCTTGGCTTGTTTTCTTGTGAATTTGATGTAATTATTTTGCTTGTTGTTGGGTGTTTTGCGAAAATAATACCCACCATGAGGCCATTGTCGAATTTGGTGGCTAGGGTTTTGAAAACCCTAGCCTCCTCCCTTCCCTTTTTCGATTTCTAGTTGCCTTGGATAAGTAGGTTGTTATTTTTGGTAATTATTGGATAATTAAATAACTAGAACCCCACATCCCAAGCATGCTATTTTCGAGATTAGGGGATGGGGTTTGAAAATTAACTTGATTAATTTTTGTGATCCCTTACTCGATTTAATTGGTTTAATTAAATTGTTTAATTAAAAGACCAATTAAATCACTTAAAGATTTAATTTAAATTTTCGAAAAATACATATTAATTTGCAAAAATTCTAAGAAAACTAAATCTAAAATATTTTAAAGAGTTTAAAATATATCTTATATATTTATGACTAAAAGTTAATATTTATGTGTAAGATAAAACTGGTTAGTCTTACCGTTAGTATGCCTCATTCATAAAACTGTCCTCTAAAGAGGGTATAAGGCGACTGCCTATAAAATGGCAGTCTAATGGGTGTCCACTCTCGCCCACCGCTCTCCTGGTCAGTCGAGTGTCGTTAGCCAAATGGGTTTGATGGAACCGCTAAGCCCCTTAAAAGTATAATGCTATAATCGAAAGTACTAGAACCTTGAACAAAATCCCAATCTAGTTACTTTAGGTAAAAGATGTGAATGAGTTGCTATTCCATGAAGTTGCACATTGCGCTTTGTGAAACATTGGTGGAGCGTGTGTGGTTAACCGACACACCAATACGGGTTCACAAATGGTTGCAATGGGTTTCTCGATTTTACCATTGTTGATGGAGCGTGTGTGGTTAACCGGCACGTCAATTAGAGATGGTAATTGATTTCGAGAGTACCGAGGTAACTTGCATGTTTATTCACACCCGGTTTGTGATCCTCGGCATCCCAGTCACAAATAGTGGGGCACATCCGAGATTAAACATGCCATTGAACTGTTCAATAAATCTCAACAGATCTAGGAATTTCATATGATGAAATTGATAAGTGTATTATCTACCTTAATGACCATTATGTTGTGATTACGGCATCCCTCTTCACATCATAGTTGGGGTATTTTGGGTCCTAGCCTTAATAAATAATAAATTGGGTAATTATTTAAAAGGATTGATTAAAATAATAAATTATGTTTATTGTAGATGTCTGAATCAAGTGTCTATTCTCCCCCTCTCCTCCTTCACCCATTTCTGAGAGCATCAGAATGCACCTGCCAAATATGGAAAGGCTGACTGGCCTTAACTGTAAGGAATGGCTTCGCAATTGGAGACTGGTTCTCGTTATTGCTGGAAAGCTACATCTTACCGAGTATTCGATCCCGGTTCCACCGGAACAAGTCATCATAAAGAGTCTTTATGAGAAGCATGACTTCTTAGTTAATGAATCCGCAAAGATTCATGACCTCATGCTATTGACCATTGACCCCGAGTTCCGTAGGGATTTTGAGTCCCTGGGGCCATATGAGTTAATACAATTGGTTGAGGAAAAGTTCCAAAAACCAGTTGAAGAGGAACGAGATAGGATCTTCAAAAGACTTGCAGAGTGCAAGCTAAAAGAAGGAAGTAACATCGATTCGCATTCCATGAGTCAGGAGATGAGTGTTAACATTCTACTCGCTTCGCTGACTAGTAAGTACGATCTGTTCATTCAGACATATAGAAAGGAAGACCAGAAAAAGGCCTTTATGGAAATGTGTCCACTGTTGACTTTATACAAGTCACTCTTGTATAGGCATAGCTCCAATGGTTCAGCTACTTCTGGATTGAGTCCAGTGAAAAGACCCAGCAAGAAACGATCCAGATCGTCTGGACATGTCTCAAACTGGGAATCCACATAATCGGATACAGTCGCGGAAAGATTGGAAGACGCTCCTAGGTCAAAATCTTTTGAAAGCTCATGTATATCTAAAAACCTCAAAATTCCTGTTCCATAATTCCTTGATGCATAATGTGATAGTCACATTTTGGTTTGTATGCAGGGAATCAGTAAGGTACGGGACTCTGGCATATAGGAGCACATTTCGATTGGATTTCCAGCTCATGCAGTTTTGAAGTTTAGTTAGATATTAAAATCGTGTTATTAGCTTATTAGATGCATATGACATTGTCTATCATATAATACATTGTTCAAGGATTTTGTTTTTAATAAAATTGTCGATTTTCTTTTAACACCTGTTGTTTGAAATTATCCTTGAAATGTTGTATGAATGTTTTGTATGCATGATTAGTAATAACTTGAACATTAATGCATCCAAAGCATTTGGATTCAGGAATTGTGTCCTTCATGATTGTTAATGTAAATAAGAATCAATTCAACCAAAGATCCAGTTGGACAGGACTTTGGAATCATTTGACTGAGAGTCTCATGATGAATTGAGTTCTTAATGTGGCAAGAAAAGAATCACCCAAGGATCCAGTTGGACAGGACTTTGGAATCATTTGACTTAGAGTCAGATGATGATTAAGTTCATTATAAAGCATATATGACAAGAAATGAATCACCCAAAGATCCTGAGGATAGGATTTTGGAATCAGTTGACTTAGAGTCAACTGAAGATTGTAAGTCTTGAACAGAATTAACAAAGTCATAAGTTTACATAGAGATGTAAAAGACATTGAGATTAGGAGCAACTGACACATCAGTTGCTGTATATTGCTCGAATCTTCAAATAGAACACAATTGTTTGTACTTCACTATATTTGTCATTCGGTATGACGAATATGGCTTCGCTTATCAGAATAAGCGATTGAATTGAAACCTTGAACAGTTCAAGGACTTCAGAGGAAGTATAAGCTCCACAGAACCTGAGTGACAACATAAACTGGGAAAATGTTTCACAGTTCATTCTCTTCCAAGAACATTAATAGTTATAATGTGTCTTAGGGAAGATGATGGAGCATTGGTCGAAACAGTTCGATCCTCGATGTATGAGATACATCGTCAATTAGTTTTCGATGAATTAAACACTAAACCAGTCAGACCAGATAAACCATATTCCGACCACATTCTAGACTAAGTAGGTTTTGGAGACACTGCCTGAAATGTAAAGCTGGGATCATCCCACTTATACATAGAGTGTCCAGGGTCTTGTAGCATTCGTCCGAACCTCATGACTAGCCTGAACCTGATCAGCAATGTCGTTTCACTGGCTATCCCGCTATACCTGTTGACATCACAGCGGTCATCATGCGGTCAAAAATAAGAAATACCTAACACACTCACTTAGCACAGTGGAAGTCAGGGTCGATCCGTAGGAGTTAAGTGGTCAAGTCAGGTGACAGATTACCAACTATAGTGACACGCTATAGTCAGAGGACTTAGTTCCTAAACTTTTGACTACTATTCCCAGAAAACATAAACTGAAATAATTCCAACTAAACATAAACTTAAACTAAACTCCAAACAACCTAGTCACTTACTAAAATCAGAAGTACATCTCTAATTCAGAAGCAAACAAAGGCAAACAATCAAACATAAACCAAGGCATAAACTAAACCAATAACTAAGGTCCAACTGAACAGTCACTGGCTAAAGCTCAACACACAAGGTTAACCCTAGTTGGCTACTGAAATCAGCAAAGGGATTCAGTCCAAACAAGGTCATACAAACATCCAAACACCAAACAATAAACACAATCCAATATCAAGCATAAAATACCAAAAAACCACAAATACTGGTAACCGAATGATTATCATAAACCAAAACGAATTCCAATGATCCAATACAGTAACCAACACTGAAAAACAGTAAACTAAAATGCTCAAGGTCAGTGGTTGTCACTCCCAAAGACCCTAGCCACTAATGCTAATTACTAAGCTAAAAGCAATTAAACATAAAAACCTGAAATACCAAAAGGGTAGTCGCTGAAACGAATTCCTGGAGTCAAATAGCCTTCACGGTCGATTTTTCACCAGGGTTTTGCTCGGGTTTTCGGCTGAAAAAGCCTCTATTTATAGTTGCAAAATTTCCGCAGCCGCGCCGCGCAATTATGGTTTCCACGGCGCGCGTACTAATCTTCTCCCGTTTCTCGGCATTTGAATTTGTTCCACCGCCTTGGATCTGCGTCGCGCCCTCTTGATTTCCGCGGCGCGCGTACGTATTTTCCTGATTTTGCCTTCTCTTCAAACTTCCTCCAATTTGTACGCTTTTGGTCCCTATTTTCATTATTTTCTTCCAAACAAGTACTGGCACGAAAAGTGAGAATACCACGATATATATATGATATAATTTCACTAAGAATAGGGCTCAACAACGACTAAAATATGTAATATCACTAGGCGTTGTCAAACACCCCACACTTGTGCCTTGCTTGTCCCCAAGCAAGAGAGTTTTTTAGTAAATTCTAACGAAGACTCAAATTTTTTTTGACTGTGTTCAGTTTCAAAGCTTATTGCCTTATGAGTTAGAGTGAAATAGTTCATGAAAACCTAATCAGAGTGTTCTTCGGATTTCATGGCTTTCTAGAGAACCCTTGATTACAAATTTTCTGTCCACAATGGAGTGTACGTACTCATTCAGATTCTAAAGGCCATTAAGGAATTGTCCATGACTTTCGATGCTGTCCGTGTAACGAGCTTTCGAAAATACCATCCCAGACCAGACGATCTTAGCTGGTAAGGTGCATAAGTGCCTCTTCGAGGCAACCCTTTTCAGACCTACCGGCTCAAACAACAAAGGCCACAGATTGACATTTCCTTCCTAAATTCCAATCCTAAAACACTCTAATCGTCTAACTCTTAAAACTCAACTTGTTTGACTCAACTAATAGCATGGTAACAACTACATAGTATCTCTTGAAAAATACTAGTGCTATAAACAATCACAAACCATTCGTTTCAAAATTACCATCTAATAAAAAATTTTGAAAAAGTTGCTAAAAATTTGAAAATTGGTCTTTTCCCGCAAACATTTCAAAAAGTACTCTTTCGACCATCCACACCCCACACTTAAACCCGTACAACGTCCCCGTTGTACAAATTATTTAGAACAAGGGAGGAAGAGTTACCCTTTTCGACGGTAGATTGCTAGGTTGGTACTCGGTATCACAGGTGCAAATTCGAACAAAAAGGTCCTCGATTTCGCATTCTAGAGTTGTAACGCAACATTAAACACGCCGGTGGTCAAGACAAGTGGAGGGGGCACGGTGACCCCACACTTGTCTGAGACAACTCCTTCCCATTTGGTATAACATGCATGACTCAACAAAAAACATTAAATGCAAACAGAATAAACAAATAAAATATAAGCAAGCAAAAGATAAAAGTGTGTCATAGATACAGTACATATATCCCAAAAGAAATGAAAAGAAAAATACATCAATAGCCACCTGGTGGCCTGGAAGGTCCAGCCTCATGGTCATGGGCTCTGGCTGTGAATGGTCGGGTGTGCTGGCCCTGTGTCGATGCGATCTGTAAAAGCACCTCCCCGATCCACTCTAACTAGTCCTCCATCCTGGTGACCCTGGTCTCCAATCGGTGGATAGACGATGGATCATATTGCTGCTGTGGCTGTCGTGCTGGCTCTGCCGGTGCGGGCTGCCTCCTGCGTCTCCTGCCAGGCTGAGCGTATGCTGGCTGGGGGCCCTGGGGTGCCTCAGTCGCCACCCTCACAAACTGGCCTGGGTGCTGCTACTCAATCAGCCACATCTTCTCCAGAGCTCGCGCTGTAGTGCGAACTGGAGGTATAGCGGTCAAGGATGCCACAACCGGAGCAGTAAGAATCCGGTACGAACGGGCCAAGCGGGTGATGAAATACCCACGGGCCAATTGACTGCTGGCGGATGCACCTGTCGCACGGGTGGACAGGGCAACGGCTAAGGCGAATGGGAGGTGAAGGAATCTGGAGAGTTCGAGAAGGACCCAGAGAAATGTCATATCCTCACCAGACACCTTCTCGCCCCCTCCTGCTGCATGATAGAGGTGGAGACGATGCGGTGCATGAGACGGTGGAGTGGATCACGGAGATGGCTCTTCCTGGAGGTCCGTGCCTCATAGAAAATGTTGGACAATGGTGCCCAAACCTCCGTGTTGGCAGCCCTCTCAGGCTGCCCCTGAATACACGCCGCAAGGAACTGCATGAAATGGTGGTGCTACAGATCCGCCTCCGTGTATATGCCGGTACGCCTCCCGAACTCCCGGAGGTTGCACTCCCTGCGCACACCCCCTAGTCTGAACCGTACAAGCCTGGAACGGGCCTCCTGAGAACCCGGTACAAAACGGACAGTGGATAGGAACTCCAAAAGGAGCTCGGTATATACAGTGTTCTCCTCGGTGGCCATGAGCCTGTCCCAGCCGCAGCAAGTGAACCTGGCCTCTCCATCGGCCCATGTGCGGTGCAAAAATGGCTCTATCTCTTCCCAGAGCCCTCGTCTCGTAGAATGTCTCGATCGATGACTGTCGCCTCGAGGACTCGGCGACTGATGAGGGCGTCTCTCCGTGAAATATACTTGGCTGAGCTATCCAGCTCAGCGGGGAACTGGAGGAACTGGTGGTCTAATCTGAATGACATCTTAATATCGAAGAAAATCGACCGATCGATTCCCGTGTTGCACAAATGCACAAACCGCGGCGCGCGTGTCACCAAATCAACCCCTGCGTATCGGGTTGGTTGACGATCCCGCGTCGCGCATATAAACAAACCGCGGCGCGGTCATTAAAATTTCCAAATTCTTCACACGACCCCAGACTTGCCTTGGACCACTAGTACCTGCAATTAATGATGATATTTTTCCTAATTACTTCTAAGGAATACAAAACCTATTCTATGACACGATGGGTTGCCTCCCAACAAGCACTAAGTTTAACGTCTTTAGCCAGACGTAGCACTCCTGCCCCTATTCTTCTTCTCCTTGAACTTCTGATGACATTTGCTTAAATTTTGGTATGAAATTTTGGGCCATCATTGACATTAAGGATGTGAGTTGAGTCATCCTATCACTCACTCCACTAATCCATTGCTGTTGCAATTCCAGAAGCTTGAAGACTTTTGTTTCCCTTTCTCTTGATTCTTTCTCATACTGCTGGTGTCTTGCCTCTAGCATCTCCATCATATCCAGCAACTGCTCCTTATCAATAGTGGCCAACGGGTGATCCTTTGTTTCCTTTAAAATTTCCTCTTTACCTCATTCTCCCGTTCACGTCCATATTTTTTCTTTGTTCCTAATCCTAGGCTCCATTAGCATATTCTTGTCTGCTTGCTTGTCATTGTTCCCTGGAGGTAAAGACACAGGGTTTCCACACATGTTCAGCCTTCTTTTTCGTGTCCCAAAGGAGTTGTCCACATCCCCCGTCTTGTAGTCAATCACAGCGCCGGCCGTAGCCAAAAATGGGCGTCCTAAAATGAGCGCAGGCGCGTCTTCCAAACTTTCATACTGCATGACTAGGAAATCTACATGATAAAAGAAGTCTCCAACCTTGACTATGACATTGGTCAATTTTCCTCGGGATACCTTTGTTGACTGGTCAGCCAGCTACAGTACAATCTTTGCTGGCTCTAGTTCCTCATTCTTGTACTTATCATACAAGTACCCCGGTAGCACATTTACACTTGCTCCCAAGTCCAGCAAAGTGTTCTGAATGACCACATCTCCTACAGTAGTAGTGATCCAGGATCCTTCTCTTTTTTGGGCAGTGTTCCTAAAAGTGCCTCACTTGCCTTGATTGTCAATCTAACAGTGTCCGGTGTGGGAATCTTACTTTTTTCATTTCTCTCGCACATTTCCTAAAGGATTCTTGTATCCTCAGGAACGTCCTTAAGCTCATCCCACAGAAGTTGGTTCATCAATGGCCCTATCGATTTAGGCGCTTCCTGTTTTTTCTTCCCTTTCTTATCTTTCTTTCTTTGCTTAATTCCTGCTATCACTGACTGCTTTTCTTCCTGGACCTCCTTGTCCACCTTTGGTTGAGTTCCCTCCTCAACAGGAATTTCCTTTTCTTCCATTCCTTCGTTACCTTCCTCTTTAATCTCCGCTTTCTCCTGGACCTCTTCTTTCTTCTCAAGTTCTGCCTTGCTTCCTGAATCTAATAAATCCTCCAAGATGACCTTTCTCCATTCAGTCTCGACAGTATTAACGTGTTCCTTCCCGGCTCGCTGATTATGGGTTGGATTAACTTACGTGGCACTTGGCAACTTCCCATTGTCCCGTTTTCGCTGATCCTCGGCCATTTGTCCGATTTGCCTTTCCATGTTTGCGATAGCTTTTGCATTGGCTTGGGACTGCTGCTGAGTGGCACTGAACATTTCATACATTTTTGCAACCAGGTCTTCTTGAGTTCCTGGGGCATTGTTAACAGCAGTGTTGGGCCCCCTACTATTATTGTTGCTACCACTCCCACTCGCATTTCCATTATTGCTTGTGGGCTGGTATGACCTAGGCTGATTGGATGATTGACCTTGGTAGTTATTCTGCCTCTGGTTATTGAAGTTCTGCTGCTGTCCTTGATTATATGGTCTGTAGGGTCGTCGATTGTTGTACTGACCTTGACCCTGGCCATAAACTTGGTTTGCCTCCTGAGTTTTCGGTCCTCCTTGACCTCCTTGTGGTTGACCCTGAGGTCCATTTTGCAGCGTAGGCATAATCCTGTCAAACTTTTTGTTTAAATCGCTTATTTCCTTTTTTACCTCCTTCTTCCAATCAGCATCAGCTCCCACTGCTGCTACTGTGCCTACTGTTTTTCTTGTAGAAAAATTCGCTTTGGAGCCATTGCTTAATTGTTCCAAGAACTGCCAAGCCTCTTCTGGGTCTTGCCACATAAATGTCCCACTTGACGAGGCATTTATCATTGCTTGATGTGTTTCGCTTACTCCTTCAAAGAACAATTTTACTAACTACCATTTGGGAACCTCATGGTGCGGGCAGGATCGTAATAACTCCTTTAACCGATCAAATGCTTCGTGGAAAGCTTCTCCTGGTTTTTGCTGGAAGTCCTGAATAACCCTCCTTATCTCCGTCGTCTTGCTTGCGGATAGAATTCTTGTAGGAACTTGGCCTTGAGTTGGTCCCACATGGTGATGCTGTTTGATGGTAAAGACGTAAACAGTATTTGGCTTTGTCTTTAAGAGTGAATGGGAATAACCTAAGCCTAAAGATGTTCCTATTAGTATTCCTAGGGTTGTTAGCATTGGCAATCGCTATAAATTCATACAAATGGTTGTATGGGTCATCCTGCTTGTATCCCCTAAACTCTGGTAATATCCCTAACAATTGAGGCCTTATTTCTACTTGAGATTCAATATTGTCAGGAATATAAATTGGCGACGAGTCATCATACTCCCGTGGCTGGAAGTGTGATGCAACTGATTGCCTCCTCGGTTGTGCAAAATATAAAGGTTGAGCCGGATTATCGTGGAAGTGATGATCGTTATACCCCTGCTGACCTGGTGGTTGCTGATGCTGCTGTGTTCTTCTGGGAGGTCCCCGACCTCGGTTCCACGGTTGTTGTACTGTTGGTGGAACCCATCCTTCATCTTCCTCATCATATCTCTCCTCGGTCTCTGGATATTGGTACTGTTGCTGAGGAGGTTGTTGGTGTTGTTGTGGTTGTGTAGGTTGGAATGTGGTTTGAGGTTTAAAAAGTACTGGTTGTGGTTGTGAAAATGGTTGTGAAGTAGGTGTCTGCTGTCTAGAAACTGGGGTGCCATCACGGGTCGGCACTCCCCAAGACATGGCAGAAGTGAATGGGTTTGTGGATTGTGGTTGTGATACTGGTGGAAATGGTGGAATCGATGGCGTAGTGCATGATGGTATGGGTACAGGGGGTGAAACTGCACCACCAGAAGTACTCGTGCTCCCAATATGAAACTCTGAAACCTGGGGAATAAAAGACATCCCCGTTGCCTCCCAATATGAAACTCATGATATTGGAACGCCTACGTGCACGGATTTTGCGCGCAGTTCGCTCAATCTCAGGGTCAAAACGCAAAGGCGATACTTGCTCACACTTGCGGGTACGCATGCACTAATGCAACACGCCCACAAAATCAAAAAGCAACAAAATACTAACCAAATGAAACTCACAAAAGAAAATCAGAAACTAAAGTTCCTACTAATCACTTAATCTTAAGCTCACAACTCCCCGGCAACGGCGCCAAAATTTGACATCGCAGCGGTCGTCATGTAGTCAAAAATAAGAAATACCTAACACACTCACTTAACACAGTGGAAGTCAAGGTCGATCCGCAGGAGTTAAGTGGTCAATTCAGGTGACAGATTACCAACTATAGTGTCACGCTACAGTCAGAGGACTTAGTTCCTAAACTTTTGACTACTAATCCCAGAAAACATAAACTGAAATAATTCCAACTAAACATAAACTTAAACTAAACTCCAAACAACCTAGTCACTTACTGAAATCAGAAGTACATCTCTAATTCAGAAGCAAACAAACGCAAACAATCAAACATAAACCAAGGCATAAACTAAACCAATAACTAAGGTCCAACTGAACAGTCACTGGCTAAAGTTCAACACACAAGGTTAACCCTAGTCGGCTACTGAAATCAGCAAGGGGATTCAGTCCAAACAAGGTCATACAAACATCCAACCACCAAACAATAAACACAATCCAATATCAAGCATAAAATACCGAAAAACCACAAATACTGGTAACCGAATGATTATCATAAACCAAAACGAATTCTAATGATCCAATACAGTAACCAACACTGAAAAACAGTAAACTAAAATGCTCAAGGTCAGTGGTTGTCACTTCCAAAGACCCTAGCCACTAATGCTAATTACTAAGCTAAAAGAAATTAAACATAAAAACCTGAAATACCAAAAGGGTAGTTGCTGAAACGAATTCTTGTAGTCAAAGAGCCTTCACGGTCGATTTTTCACCAGGGTTTTGCTCGGGTTTTCGGCCGAAAAAGCCTCTATTTATAGTTGCAAAATTTCCGCAGCCGTGCCGCGCAATTATGGTTTCCGCGGCGCGCGTACTAATCTTCTCCCGTTTTCTCGGCATTTGAATTTGTTCCACCGCCTTGGATCCGTGTCGCGCCCTCCTGATTTCCGCGGCACGCGTAGGTATTTTCCTGATTTTGCCTTCTATTCAAACTTTCTCCAATTTGTATGCTTTTGGTCCCTGTTTTCATTATTTTCTTTCAAACAAGTACTAGCATGACAAGTGAGAATACCACGATATATATGATATAATTTCACTAAGAATAGGGCTCAACAACGACTAAAATATGTAATATCACTAGGCGTTATCACCTGTAAAAGAATATCTCTTTTAGAAAGAACTCGTGTTCTAAGGAAACAATAGGAGTTGGGACAGTTCTGAATGAGTTCAGGATTAGCCAAGTGAAAGAACCTTTAGTCATCACTAGGCTTGGAGCAGAAATCAGATTTCTGTTCTACGACTGACATAATCTCCTATTGACCAGTAGTATTGATCACCATCATAAGTAGTTATGATTAGGGTGACATACCGATTGGTGGTACTACACTATAGTTGGTACGAATTTGCAATCCAACTACTTGGAAGCATTGGTGAGCCCGGTTGCTGCAAAACAAGAGAACCTTAGGGCGAGAAAAAGTCTAGGAGAAAATTTGATTGATTTTACACCTGGTTTAAAAACTAGTGGGAGTAATTGAATCATCAAAAGAAAGCAACATGGACAGAAACGTACCTTCAGAACATCTGGTTGAGTGAGACGATACTCAGAATCAAGTAAATGATTCCGAGAGAAGCGCTCTCAATAGAAGATGAAATCCGAAAGGATACTGCATGGCATATTATAAGTCATTATTGGAGCGCGTGTGGATCACCGGCACACTAATAAGGACTCACAAAGAGTATGCCAATACAAAGGTAGATAAGCCCGGGATTATCCCCACGGGAATCTCGCAAGAAAGGATATTCAGATTCTCAAAATATGCCAAAGGATTGGATTTTGTGAATAGTCTATAACCGTGTCAAAGCCAGTGGGAGTGTCGTTGTTATCTACTATCTCCATATGTGGGCTACATACTGTTTCTAGGAAATGTCTCTTTTCATTACAAAGTGTAATGACTTGGTTTTAAGAGACGGATCACTATGAAAGACTTAATACAGATACGGCATACTCAGATGGTTGTAAATGTCTATGAGATAGATCAAAAACCTGCCAAGATGATCTTGATGAGATTCAAGATACATAGCCCCAGGAAAGGAGTTTCTTATCGTTGCAAAGTCTGATGATTTGGCATGAGAGATATAAAGAAGGTGCAACATACTCACATAATCCATAGACATCTATCAGATAGATGTTATCATCAGTATAGACCTAGCCATTGTAAACATGATCTTGGTAAGATTCAAGATGCATGAGATAGAGTCTCTGAAATGAAATAGTTATTGAAAGTCATGACACAAGGATTATAAGTAATCCTAAGATTCCAAAAGGTTTGGAATAAGATTAGATCGATTTCCACGAGCTTCTTGGATCAATCAGAAGTGTCATGAACATGTCCTGATGACTTAATGCTAAGAGCATAGTGAGTCAGATTCAGGATATGACCTGGCTGGGAATACTTAATGGATTCTGAACAGACGTGAGATATCATTGGAAAATGATTGGGGTGAATGTTAATAGTAATTTGAAAAGAGTTTCAAATAAGTAAAAGGACTGAGTGGTTAAAGAGTTTTGTTGGCATTTCGATGGAGCACGTGTGGGTCACCGGCACATCGTAACACCTCAAAATAGTCTTAGGGTGCAGTCATGTGGACTAAAGATCTCAAGAACCATGGAAAGTCACAGTACACAGAATGTAGATCTAAGTGAGAATGACAGTATATGACTAAATTGAGATATCATCGGAAGAATGTCCGATTGGATAAAGTGTATCAATGTGACACATTTGGATACATAGGAAGAGTGAAAGGTTATATAGATATAGATACATAACATGAATTAAAAGTTTAAAAGGAATCTAGAAACCGGTAATAGTTTTATGAAGAATCTGACTTGGTGATTACCACGTGGAGACTTGGTAATAAGCAATAGTAGCTACCAGTTAGATTTTATGTTTCATTTTTGCATGTTTCACTTCCCGAATAATTTGATTATTCAAAGGTCTACAGTCGCTCATACTTTTAGGGAGTAAGTATGAACGAAGACTGTCATGAATTGGTTTGTAGATTGTCTAAGGAGTTAGACATTGCAGTAAGACTGCTGCAACGTTCACGAGTACTTAGAAATAGAGATTTGAGTATTGGATAAACCCGCGCTCAATAATATCTTATGATCTTGAAGCAGAGACATATAAGTTGAAATTTGCGAGTCGGTTGTGCATTGATAATGTGTAAACGCATCGGTAACTCAAAGTTATAAAACGCATTGTTGTGTACGATTTTCATAAGTAAAAGACACAAGCATACAAGTCGAAGCTTATTCGTTCCTTGACCTTGATGGGAAACAGATATATGTAGGCCTCTCGATGATTTTGAAGTTGACTAAAGTGCTGGCTAGCCTGGACTAGATTGATGTGTTCAATTAGAAGTCCTAAAGTCATAAGCAGAATCGGAAATCGAGAAACAGAGTATCAGACAGAGATTGATCTCAATCCATGTCTCGTGTCTGAAAAATATCTTGTTGGACGAAGGATCATATGATCACTTATCTTTGGACAGAACTGACTGGGTCAGAGTTCGGCAGCAGTTTCTAGGAAGCTGCACGTTGTTTATTAATCAGAAGATAAATTAAAGTCATAGACTTATCCAAGTGGGAGACTGTTGGATTAGGTGTCTAAGCCATGACTTATAATTTGTATTTATCTTATTGATAGAAGCAAGTCCATTTGGGTTGCCCTCATAACAAGAGGATTGATGTAGAAGTCAGTAGAGAGAAATGTTGTTTTATTAATTGTTTAATAAATCAATAGAAATAAATAAATAGTTTATTAATATATTTAAGTGTTAATATATTAATTAGAAACTAGAATAATTAATTAGAAATTAGTCTAGAATTAATTGGATTTAATTTGGTGATTAATTTAATTAATTAAAAATGCACGGACTTGTCTGTATTTATTCAATAGTTGAATAACTGGACAACAAATGGGAGGGACCGTTGTTGGCGAGAATTAGAGTGGGTACACTCTAAATCTTGAAACCTTAATTAGGGTTTAGAAGCCTTGGTCCACATGGTCAACATGCTTGCCCATTAAGGAGGCTCCTCTAGGGTTTTGACTGTAACCATTGGAGGCTATAAAAGGAACCTTCTGAAACCCTAATACCTACGCCAAACACATCTCTATGAAATTGCTTGGGTGTGGCTCCATTTGAGGCAGGACACTTGTGCTGCTAGCTTCTGGATCAAGAATCAAATGTTGGTTCTTCTGTTTTATATACTTTAGAAATTATTGTCGGCCTTAAGGTTTATATTATACGTTCATAGAAGAAAACACAGATCTCTCTTAGGGTTGCAAGTGAACTTAGGTGATTTTCTAGTTCATAGATTATGTAAAACCCTTCAGGTGGAACCCCATTCCATATCTTAGATGGTTTCTTGAAACCTTCTTAATTGGTACATGATTTAGGACTCTTACAACATTCTTTAGGACGTAACCCCAGAAACTGACTGGAAGTGTAGTACGACTTATCATAGACTAGACCATATCACGTAATGTCTAGTTTCTCCTTTCAGACATGCTATTATGTTGGAGCCTTCCATGAGAAGGAACTAAAATCCAAGGAGGCCAACAGGAACCATATTGATCTTGAAGAAATTTAAGAGTCAACCAACAATGAACCTGATATTGGCACAACTACTCAACAAGAGGTTGAAGAGCATGTTGAGCCCTAGCATGAGCTTGCTGAGGAATGCGACATAATTCCACCACCTATCCATAGGTCAACTACCGAATTTTTTGGTTTACATATTACTGAGGGTGATAGTGATTATTGGAGTAATATGAACCTGCTATTTATCAAGAGGCTATGTCAGGACCAAAGTTTGACAAATGGATGGAGGCAATGGAAAGTGAAATGAAATCCATGTATGATAACCAAGCATAGGACTAGGTTATTCAAGCACCTAGTTTTAGAACAGTTAGATGTAGATAGGTCTTCAAGAAAAAAGCTAACATGGATCAAAAGATACACACTTCTAAACCATGGCTGGTTGCTAAAGGTTATACTTAGGCTCAAGGAATTTCTTATGAGGAAACGTTTTCACTAGTGGCTATGATTAAGTCTATTAGGATATTGATAGCATTACCAACGTTTCATGACTATGAAACATCACTAAATGGATGTGAAAACCACATTCCTAAATAGAAAACTTGTAGAGGATGTAAATGACACAATTGTATAGTTTTATACAATCCAAGTATCCTATTAAAGTTTCTAAGTTCCAGAAGTTGATATATGGACTGATGCAAGCATCTCACAGTTGGAATATTTTCTTGATGAGAAAGTCTAAGAGTTTGGCTATATAAGAAGCCAGGATGAACCTTGTGTATATGTCAGAACTAGTCGAAGCACTGTAGTCTTCCATGTTCTATATGTTGATGACATGCTACTTGTAGAAACGATTTTTCAAGTTTGCAAAGTGTAAAGACTTGACTTGGAAATCGTTTCTATATGAAAGAAATAGGAGATGCATCATACATAATAGACATAAAGATCTATAGAGATACATCAAGAAGACTTGTTGGATTAAGCAAGAGTACATATATAGATTAAGCTTTGAAGACATTCAAGATGCAGGACTCCAAGTAAATGTTTGTGCCTATGCAACATGGCATAACACTAAGAAGAGCCCAGTGTCCTAGCTCTATCAAAGAGTTAGAAAGAATGAATCGAGTTCCATATGCTTCTGCTATGGGATCGATAATGTATGCCAGGATATGTACAAGGTCTGATGTATTGTGTGCTTTAAGCATTTGAGCAAGTATCTGGCCAATTTTGGAGAAAGTCATTGGGTTTCAATCAAGAACAACACTCAAATATTTGAGAAGGACTAAGGACATGTCCTTGAGTGAGGTTCAAAAGAGCTCATCATAAGGGTTATACTAATGCAAGCTTCTAAACAAATAGAGAGGATTCCTGAGTTTGTGTTCTTGTTAAATGACAGAGTAGTGACTTAAGGAGTTCCAAGCAAGAACCAGTACCAGTCTTGACAACTAAACCTAAGTATATAGCAACTAATGAAGCTTCAAAAGAAGCCATGTGGATTAAGAAGTTTATAAAAGATCTTGGAGTTATTGTTGGGTGTTGAAATCGATCAAACGGTGAGATGTGACTAGTAATCTACCAAGATGAACTGTGCTAAGCAACACACACAAGCAAATATAAGTAAGAACTATTAAGAACACAATAGAATTGGATAACGTGTGTCGAATGCTTGGATTAAACGATTAGGGTTTTACAATGGGGAAGATGTAATCTCACCTTCGACACGGAATGGTATCACTGATCTTTATACATGAACAGTTATACGCATAGTACAAATTATTACAGAGAATATCCTATCTGTGTACTAGCCAATAGGAATGGAGATTCATGCACCACATAGTCTGCAATCACGCATGCACCAAAAGTTGCTACAGCAGATAAGTCTTCGGATCCTCCAGGATATACCCTTCGGAGTCTTCAGACTTTGGAGTCTTCTTATCAAAACATTAGGTCTTCGGATTGGGTGGCACTTCATCAAAAACTTAACTCAACAATCTCCCCCTTTGTGTGAAGTGCATCCGAAGCCTATTCTCTGAAATTTCTTTTGTAAGAACTTTTCAGGGTCTTTCTAGCAACTAACCACCAAGACATGTGATCTATGAACCTCTTCTTTTTCTCATGCGAGTTGACTGGGATGGAGGCCAATGTAGTCAACTTTAAAGAACTTAACCATAACTTCGGTTTCATTTCTAAGTCCTTTGAACACTACGCCATATGGTTCATCTAGAATCTCCCCATTCTTAAACTTGCTAATGTTCCGAACAGTTACTAGAGGAGTACTCGGTGGCTGTTGGTAGTAGGAACACAACTCCATGTCGTTCTTTGCAAATCTGAGCAGGTAGTTTTTTCAGAAATCCCATGATGTGATTCTTAGCCATGTTGAATACAAATAATGACTCCGTAGCATGACCAAGTTTGTTTCTCATGATCTCCAAAAGTTCAATGAAGATTACGTTCTTGGTATAGAAGAACATGGAGCTACCATATGGCAAGCCATCACTGAAGAAACCTACGCTCAAAACCTTAAAAGAATATAATAATCTTCTTGTCACTCTTGCAGATATCCCACAAGACGAAAAGGATAAACTGATGTGCAACATCAAGGCATTCAGGATTATTCGATTTGCTCTTCAAGCAGATACACTTCGCTTAGTCAGCTCTTGTGAAACAACAAAGGAGATATGGGACAGGTTAAAAGAGTTGTACTCTGGATATGCTGATCTAGAGCACTTAGTTCAAACCACTCTTCTTTCCGATTTCGGATCTTTCGAACAAGGTTCAGAAGAAACCCTGACACCAACATTTAATCGCTACAACCATCTTCTCAGCCGGTTGTTGAAGTACAAGATTGCTCGAACCGTGATTGAGCAAAAAGTCACCTTTCTGAATGGTCTTCGTTCCGAATGGAAGGCCATTGTCTCAACTATCAAGGCTCATGAACAGTTCAAGAATTACTCTCTTGCCAAAGTTATAGGAATTCTTAAGTCCCATGAAAAGGAAATCACTTCGGAAGCGAAAGCAACTGCTAGCCTGGGTTCGCTTGCTCTAGTTGCAGCGGGAAAGAAGACTGCTGAAGTTGATTCCGAATCTGACTTTTCAGACGATGACTTGACAAGGAAAGATAAAGCCTTGATGGTATCTAATCCCAAAAAGTTCTTCAAGAAAAACTTTTCAAAATTCAAAAACAGAAGTCGATGAGAAGAAGCTTTTAGGTGATTCCGGTTATGACTGCCATTATTGCAAAGGCAAGAACCATTTCGTTAAAGACTGCTTGCTCCGAAAGCAGACTGAGAAGAAGGAGCAGGTAAAGGACGAAGCATACTACACAAAGAAAATTGCAGAGTTGAAAAAGAATGATGCTTCTAATGCCAAAGCAGCCTTTATGGTAAAGGAAGACAGTGAGTATGGTGTCGTTGAGGTCTGGTCAACGGATTCGGAAGATGAAGAGGTGAGAAACCCAACACATGGTCGATGCTTGATGGTGAAAGCAGACCATTCCGATAGCAGGGGGTCTCTATAGACGGGTGCCAAACTTCAGCAAGTTGTTTTGCTGCTAAGCCTGTTTCGGAACAGGTTGAAGAATGTGAAGCTGTGGTCAACAAGGTACGTTCTATCCTTAAATCATTAGATATCTGTTCTTCCAGTTATGATAATGAATTAGATAATCTTAGGTTCACTGTTTCTAGTTTAAGTGATAGTTTAAAAAGAACACGCCTAAGTAATTCTAACCTAAATGATCAATAGAGTAGGATATCGAATAAAAATGAGGAGAGGCGAATGAGAATCGAGGCGTTGGATAACGAGTTAGTTAGAGCAAGAGATGATATTATTTATGTCAAAATAGATAATTTGGTTCTTGTTAAACAGAGGAATATTTTTTGTTTAATTGCGAAGCGTCTTTACAATAATATTACTCAATTGCATCTTGACTGTGATATACGCAGGGGTTTGCACAAAATGATTTTGCGCTTTCTTGAATTGAAAGAGGACGAAATTGATGCTGAATGCTACAGGTGTGAAACCATTGTTTCATCTGATGATGTTTCGGAAGCTTATCGTGTCGGACTTGACAAAATTGAAAGTTACATTCAGTCCAATGAACATAAAAACATGGTTAAAGAATATTTTTCTGAAAATCATCATGAGGAAATTAAAACAGCAACCTTAAAGAACTTTCACTCATTATGCTCTAAATTAAACTATGATAATACTCCCATTAATGAGAATATTTCTGATTTTGATGAAAGTGAAATGAGTGAGATATCTGTTGGGGACGAGATTGACTGTTCGGAATTCATAAACAGTTCTACTAAATCCAAGAAAAACCTCATTTCCGAAAACTCAGTAGCTTTTGCAAGAGTCGTTGAAAATAAAGGGTCACAAGCATTAAACGAACAAGCCACTGTTTTTCCAAAAATTCAGACAGTACCAAATCAAGTTTTTGTTAAACCAGGCCTGAACTCTAAAGATGTAACTGAACTCAAAACCCTTGTTGATAATGATAATTCCGATGTCTGTGACGCTTTCTTTTGGTCGGAACCAATTGACAACTCGGATGAGACCAAAGGTATTTCCGAATTGACCTCTTGGAAGTCTCGTGGTAAATATATCTCTGGATCGTTGAATTGCAAAAATTCAGCTTCGCAACCTGGCTCATGAGGCACAAAGAACTTTTCAAATTCAAACTCGAGTAATTTCAAATCAGTTTCTAACAATTGTTCAACATCTCACATTCATAAGTCTCCTGAAGAGCTTATAGCCAAAAGGAAACAAATGAATGCAAGATACAAAAAGAATTTGAAGGAAAGAAAACAATTTTGGAGAAACAAAAACGACAAAAGTCATTTTCCCCTTAACTCAAATTCGTTTCAGAAAGTCAACTCTATTCCGATAAAGAAATCTGAACAAAACCCAAACTCAAAACCTAAACTCTAAGTATCTCCAAAGACAAAGAATCCAACACCTATTCTTAAGTCAAATGACTTAAAAGGAAAAGCCAAGCTCTACCCTGAACCAGAAATCAAACAAATTCTCAAAAGCAACAAAAAGGTTCAACAAGTTGTCTTTCCAAAGTCAAAAACCATCCTCCAATCAACCAATTTTACGAATCACTCTGATAAATCTTTAAATCAGAAAGCTCATTATTTTCAAGTGTCCAAAACATTCATTCCTACAAAAACTCGTTTTGCTACAGAAAGTTGGCGAACCACAAAAATGAAAGTGTTTCGAATTGAAAATAAGGAGAATCGACCACCTGTGAAAAAGTCATTTTGGGTTGAAAAATCATGCATATTTCCTATTTCTCAAAAATTCTCACAAGGGCCCACAATGGTTTAGGTTCCTAAATCTCTCTAAATTGTGCAGGTACTATGTAACGAACAGTATGATCCAGAATGGTACATTGATAGCGGCTGTTCACGTCACATGACTGGGAGAAAGGAAGAATTACGATAATATCGTTCGCTATCGAATGGAGGAAAAGTTAGCTATGGCAACAATGCGACTGGAAAAATCAAAGGATATGGCATGATTACAAATGGTGAAATCTTGATCTGAAAAGTTGCTTATGTTGAAGGGCTTCAGCATAATTTAATCAGTGTTTCGCAGTTAGTGGTTGGAACTGGCCTTAGAGTTTCATTCGATGAAGATGGTTCCAAATTGATTGAAAAGGAATCTAAAAAGATCATTCTGAAATCCAAATTGATGGTTCCAAATTGATTGCTTGGATATGCGACTCATTCAAGGAAAACCAGCCATTTGCTTGCTCACAAAAGCTGCGAATGATGATAGCTGGCTGTGGCATAGGCGATTATCTCATATGAACTTTCGAGATATTAACAAGCTTGTACTTGGTGACCTTGTACGAGGATTGCCGCTACTCAAGTACGATAAAGACCGCTTGTGTGATGCTTGTGAGCTTGGAAAACAAAGTAGAAAGAGTCTTTCTACAATAATCAACACAAAGATTATCGAACCTCTGGAACTTCTGCACATCAATCTTTGTGGTCCATCTGCAATCGAAAGTGTGGCTCATAACAAATATATTTTGGTTGTGGTAGATGATTTTTCTCGATTCACATAGGTATTCTTTCTCAAGCAAAAATCCGAAGCAGCCACCAACATGATTAACTTCATCAAGCAGATCGAGATTCTTCTCTGAAAGCAAGTTCGGATGATAAGAAGCGACAATGGGACAGAGTTTAAGAATAAAATTCTTCATGATTTTCTTGTCAATAAAGGAATCTCTCATAACTTTTCTGCTCCTTACACTCCTCAACAAAACGGAGTAGTGGAGAGACGTAATCGCTCTCTATGTGAGGCAGCTCGAACCATGCTTTCTTTTGCGAAACTCCCTCTATACTTCTAGGCTGATGCCATCGCAACAGCATGTTTTACTCAGAATCGCTCGAACATCAACAAACGATTTCATCTTACTCCCTATGAAATCCTTAACAAAAGAAAACCGAACGTGAAATTGTTTCATGTTTTCAGATCTAAGTGCTTCATTTTTAACTCAAAAGAGAAACGAGTTAAGTGGGATGAAAAGGCTGACGAATGCATATTTCTAGGATATTCTCTTACCTCTAAGGCCTATCGTGTTCTGAACAAACGATATCGGAAGATTGAAGAAACGTACTACATCACCTTTGATGATAGGTACAATTCTAGAGCGAAGCATTCTACAATGAAAACACAAGAAATCTTTCCTGGGTCTAATAAAACCACAATTCCTCTTATGGATCTATATGAGGAGTTTCTGAATTTGTTCGATGAACCCGAAACTGCGAAGTCAGCTGAAGCTAAAGCTAAAGATAACCAAGGGGATGAGCTGTTGAAAATCATAGACAGCGCAGTCAGTGAAAATGACACTGAACATGACAACTCATCAGATGTTCTGATACCGACCACTGCTCCCACTTCTGATGCTACGATTCCGATTCTCACTACACAAGGATCTATAGAAATCCATGCAAACTTCCAGGGGGAGAATTATGCACACATTCAGGGGGAGGGTCCGTTTTCTGAAACAGAGACAAGCACACCTTCTATCGAAGAAGGAAACTCCGATACTGTTGATATAGAAATCCATGCAAACTTCCAGGGGGAGAATGAGATTGAAAATAATGATAATGATACCCAGTCAGAAGTTCAATCAGAAGCAGAAGAAATTTTTCCAGAGCTTAATCCTGAATTTGATCTGAATTATCCACCAATGCTCAAATGGACAAAAGATCATCCACAATCTCAGATAATCGGAGAAATATCTGTCGGCGTTCTCATTCGAGCTCAGATCAAGGAAAAACAAGCTACATTATTTTCAAAGGTGGAATTTTGCATGTTCCATTCGTTTATCTCTAAGATCGAACGCAAAACAGTCAAAGTTGCACTTGATCATGCTGACTGGGTCCAAGCTATGCAAGATGAGTTGAATGAATTTGAATGTAACAAAGTATGGAGATTAGTTCCGACTCCGGAAAAGGTATCAGTTCTCGGAATGAAGTGGGTATTCCGAAACAAACTAGACAAAGAAGGAAATGTCATTCAGAATAAAGCTCGATTGGTCGTCAAAGGTTATTGTCAAGAAGAAGAAATTGATTACGAAGAAACGTTCGCACCCGTTGCTAGATTGGAATCCGTTCGGATTTTTCTTGCATATGCTGCACACAAGGGCTTCGACGTTTATCAAATGGATGTCAAGTGTGCATTTCTGAATGGAGAACTTGAAGAAACGGTTTACGTTGAACAACCACCTGGCTTTGTCAACAGCAAACATCCAGACCATTGCTATGTTCTGGATAAAGCAATTTATGGTTTGAAGCAAGCTCCAAGAGCTTGGTACGAAACTCTGACTCGTTTCCTCAAGAAATCTAAATTCAAGAAAGGTTCCGTCGATCCAACCTTCTTTCACAAAAAGGAAGGAAATCATCTTATGATTGTTCAGATTTATGTTGATGATATCATTTTCGGATCTACTCATCCAAGCCTAACGGCTGAATTCCGAAAACTGATGGAAACAAAGTTTGAAATGAGCTCAATGGGGAAAATCAACTTCTTTTTAGGTCTCAACATCAGACAAAGTTCAGAAGGAATCTTCATAAATCAAGAAGCTTACACCAAGTCACTCTTGGAAAAATTCGGAATGAAGGGAGATTCTAAAGTCAAAGTTCCGATGACGTTCGGAACCAAGCTCACTCCTTCGCTAGATAAACCTGCAGCAGATATCACTCTTTATCGTCAAATGATAGGTTCACTTCTTTACCTTACTTCAAGTCGACCTGATATTATGTTTGCTGTGTGTTACTATGCTAGATGTCAGGCTAATCTCAGAGAGCCATATCACAATTCTGTGAAAAACATATTCCGATATCTGAAAAGGACATCCTCACTTGGGCTATGGTATCCCTCAGGATCTGGATTTTCGTTCAAGCAATTTCCGATGCAGATCTTGGAGGTTGTGGATTAGATCGCAAAAGCACCTCAGGAGGATGTCAACTTCTCGATGGCAAACTTGTGAGATGGCAATCAAGAAAACAGACATGCGTGTCACTCTCTACAGCTGAAGCTGAGTACATCGCTGCTGCTTCATGCACCTCTCAGATCATTTGGATTCAAAACCAACTGAGAGACTATGGAGTTAGCATGAAACGTATTCCACTTTATTGTGATTCAGAAAGCGCTATTCGGATCTGTCACAATCCAGTGCAACACTCGAAGACCAAACACATTGCACTAAAATATCATTTTATTAAATATCATGTTGAAGATGGCAACATCGAAATTCATTTTGTTCGTTCAAATAATCAGTTAGCAGATATCTTCACAAAGGCCCTACCTGAGCTAGCATTTAACAGAATACTTCAAGGTCTCGGAATGATGGAAGCTGAATCTGTTCCGAAAACTAGCAGATATTCCGATTGATTTTGAAATTCAGAATACCTCTGAATCGAAATTGAAATAAGGAAGATTCAGAACAAAAGTATCCTTTTGTACATTTTTTTATTTTTTTTTGTTTTGTTTCTCTTTATTTCTTTATTTTAATTTTTTTTTCAAAACATCAAAAATATGTGTTGTTTCTCTTACTTAACGTTTTTTTTAATATTTTCTCATATTTTTTATTTCTTCTTTATTTTTTAATTTTTCTTTGAGTTTTAGCTGTGCTTCAGAATGCAAACATTGAATCAACAAAAAAAGCAAAAGAAGGACAAATTTTATTCAAACTGAAGGAAGGAAGTACAGAACATCAAAAGAAAAGATAACAACTACTTCCTCATATCGGTGATTCCACACTCCCATGACGACACCGCCGTAGATGCCACCTGCATACTCGCCTCCTACATCTTTACTTCGACTTTGTCCAAACGGTTGTAGGGACGACGAGTCATTTGATGAATCTTCTGATGGTATTTTCTTTGAATGTGTGTTGTTACTACTAACAATGGTTCCTTTTTATAGGTAAACATGACATCGGTTAGGCTTCCCAATTACGAATATTAAATTACTTTTTGAAGTGATGATGGAGTCTGCAGCTATAATTACGCGTCATTAAGGCAGTGACGGATGATTGGCAACACGATTGGACGTTTCCACCTTTTTCTCCTGAGCTATAAATGATTCCTCATAATAACTGAATCTACGTCAGCATTCTTCTGTAGGCATATCTATTTATTTTTTCTTAATTTTTTTTTTCTCGTTTTTTTCCTCTTATGCGTAGTATGAAACTCTTATGATTTGACGGAAATCTTCTTACCTCAATTTCTAAGTACCAAAATCGAAATTCAATGATTATTGAAATATAAACCAATTTCAATATATGATTTCGGAAACTCTAGTCGAAGATTGCAAATCATTTTTACCATGATGCGCTGTGAGACTCATCAACCCTTCTTGACCTTACTATTACTTCTCCACACAACGCCTTTCCATATAATTGTAACCCTTATGAAGGTTTTCAGCATTACCACTGAAAACTGATGGTTACACAAATTCTGTGTTCGTGATTTCGGAATAGTCCTTACCACCATTCCAAATGAAACCCAAAAATCCGATTACCATATGGAATTGACGGACTCCAATGAGAATCTCATTTTTTATTTTTTTGCGTGATCTTTATGAAATTTACTTTAACCAAGCTATTTTTAACCACAAAGATCCTGTTTTAATTTTTTTTGAGATTCCAAACTATTTCCTTTGTCAGATAAAATCATCAACACCCTTACTTGTTTTATGACTACTCTAGTCAAACAAGTCCTTTCTTCCGATTTCGGACATCTCTCACATTTCGGAATTCGAAAGAAAGTCAAACCCACCAAATACAAACATTCAATCTTAAAAAGATGCCTTTCAATGATTCTTATCAATCATTTGATCGTAATTCAACGGGAAACCACAAAAGCACTTCCGAAACTTTCGTGATTCCGAAGGAAAGATCGTTGCCCTGGATTAATCAGTCTTTATGTCTTTCCGACATCACAGATTTCCCAAATAGATATTGCTTTACTTCTTTATTTTGAGCACACTCTTGCACAAAAATCGTTATCGGTTTTTCTAACTCTGGTTTTCTCTGTGATAACGTTTTAATTTGATGACCTAAATACAATGACTCGTCAGCTTTTTAATTCATTTTTGAATTTTGAATGAGGTCATCAAGACGTGTCAGTTACAACGTCATCCAAATAGTAGCAGATTTCTCGCTTTTCACACGCCTGACAAGCGACTCTTGGGGGCTTTTCATTATGATAAAGCGAAATTTTTGGGAAACGAAATCGAGTAATGCGGGATTTTATCTTTCCCGGTTAATATCCAAAAGATATTTAAAGGATTTCTTAAGGACTTCTCTCTATTCTCCGCACTTCATCTTTCTCTCAAGAACAATCATCCTTTCAGAGCAATTCCTTTCTCAATAACTCTCCAATGGCCAGCTCCTCTTCTGCTAACGACAACAGCTCTTCAACATTGATGTTGAAAATCAAAGCCAACCAGAACTTGATAATCGATCTCAACTCCTCCCACTACAGCGAACATATTCGCCCAATGATTGAGTGCCTGAAATACTCAAGAATTTCAAAGGCTTTGACGGCTTCCGCCTCTGTTCCCATTTCTCTTCTCTCCGCCGCCTACTCCACCGCCTTTTACAACAAAGCAGAGGAGTTTGTCACTTTTGAGATGGGTTCAGTAAAGACGAAGATTTCCAAATCAAGATTCAGTAAACTTCTAGGGTTTACTGATGCCAAAGACTTGGTGGATCCAGAATCACTTCAACCAGTTACTCTACCCCGTCTGTTCTATCAAATGGGCTACAAAGGCGACATTACTCAACTGTCGAAGTTTACTAAGAAGGGTTTACCTCCTCAGTGGAATGCCCTATTCACAGTCCTTTTCAAGAGTTTCTCGGAAAGAATAACCAGTACTGACAGTGCAATGTCAATTACAAACTCCGACACCAAGAGATTTCGTGTGCTCGTTTTTGGTCCCTCGTTGTTCAGCGAACAATCGAGAAGCATGATATTCATATCATGACTGATTCTGTGATGGCGGTGATTCAAACTTTGCCGACTGTCACCTTTGGTACGACCAAAGCTGATGACTTTGATTTTATTGGCATCATTCCGATGGCAATGATCAGTCGTGTTCCGAGCGACATCGACTGCATTGTTGACTACTGCAACAAGACACGCTTTGCGGTTTGCAATCTTGATGAAAAGCACCAGCTAGCTTTTGACAAGCTAGAAAATCCGAAAAAGATTGTAAAAAGGAAAGGAAGAAATGCCGCCTCCGACACGGAAAAGCCAACTAAGCGTTCCAGAAGGCTTCGGAAGCTGGTCATGCCTCATCACTCAGAAGATGATCATTCCGACGATCAGCATGTTACACATCCATTAGAGGATGACATGGATGGCAACGATGAAGGAGAGCCTATTTTTGACTCATTTGAAAGGCCTGCTACTCCGACTCCTGACCCCACTCCAAAACCCACACCTCCTCAAAGCCCTAAATCCCCAAAACATAAACCCACTCCACCCAACTCACCACATAAACCCACTCCACCCAACTCACCACATAAACCAACTCCACCTAAGTCACCACCACATAAACCAAAATCTCCTTCACAAAAATCCCCACACCCAGACAACTCTATCCACAACTCACCAAAAATTCCAGAACCCACCTCCGAACAAGAAGATGAAGATGTCCTGATTTACGATGATCAGGATGACATGGCTGACTTCATTGAGTCGCCCTTTAATGTCAACTTTAACTCTTCTAAACCCTCTGCTCCCATGACTCAGGAGCAATTCCAAGAATTGTCCTCCAAACTGGACAAACTTCTTCAGACACACCAGGGCCCTTCTACTTCTGACTGGCAATCCCAGTTGGATACTCACAAAACTCAGGTTGCGGCATTGATTTCGGACAATGTCAAAATAGTGGAAGACTTCTACTCAGCCATGGAAAAATCAAAGGCCAATATGGAGGAGACTGCCAAAACGATTGGCAACCTGGAAACTGATGTTCTACATTTCATGAAGGACTTCAAAGAATCAAATGAGTCCAACAATAACAGAATGACAAAGGTTATTCAAGGGTTTGCAGACACCCTTAAGACGGAAAGAGAAGTGATAGCCACACTTCGTTCCGACCTCCAAAAAGAGCACTCCAAACTGGCGTCTTCCCTGCAAACCAAAGTTGATAAACTACAAGAAGATCTGGCCATGGAAAATGAATTAATGGATCTCGTGGCCTCTAAAACTACAAAGATCCAACTTTTGAAGGCCGAGCTTAATGTTAGGATTCTGATTGTGTTGAGATTTAACATCTGAAGTACTTATGTTCGTGTCCTTGGGTTGATGTGCGAAGCGAGAGGTTGATCAGAAGTCGGAGACTGATGATACGAAGTCAACATGCTTATCTGAAGACAGTAGTACTTATCTTTTGTTATAGATAATGTATAGGGATTTTATTCTTATCTGTAACTAATTGGATTAAGTGTTTCTCCAATTAGATCCTAGTATAAAAACACTCTTAGCCCTAGATGTTTAGTACGTTCTTTTTGACAGTCGAACATTCATTGTAACGCTCAAAACAGTTGCTCGTCGTTAAAAAGAATTGGAGCACTTATCATTTTATTGTGAATAAAATCATTAGACTGATTGAAAGTTCATATAGTTTATTCTCGTTGTTAGCATTGATTGTTAATTTAGTCTTACAAGTGGTATCAGAGTAGGTTGTTTGCTGATCTGATATTGAGATTAAAAATCTACTTTCTTTGATTCGTAGATTCAAATTGTTCTTGGATCTGCTCTTCCGTGTTTCAGAGAACTTTTAGTCTTGATAATTTTCCGGCAACGATCTAATCTTTCAATGGCCTACAACGCGAACAACGCCGTGATGAATTACGCCGCCTTGCTTGGTTCAAACAACAATGCACCCATGTTGATTCCTGAACACTACGATCAAATGGAGGATCAGTTATCAGACATCGATGAAGATCTTCTGAGATCCCTGAGGGATGGTCCTTTTGCTGCAAATGTCCAAACCAGATTTGCTAAATCTGGTGAATCTGCTACTCCTCCTGTCGAGACTGAAGCCACTATTACTGCGAACAAGAGGAAGATCGAGAATGATAAACGGTGTATGCGAGAACTGAAGAGCAGTTTGCCTCTTGTTGCTTTCAATCTGATCCGAGGGTCCAAGTCTGCTAAAGAAATTTGGGACAGACTGAAGATGCGATACGAAGGCAGTGATGTCATGAAGAAAAGCAAAGCCAATAATATTCTGGCTGATTTCACCAATTTCAATCAACTGGACAATGAAAAGATTGATCAGACGTTTGAAAGATTCACTGACATTGTTTATGAACTGGAAAAACATGGAGTTTCGAAGACTTTGCATGAAACTAACTTTCGATTCATGTAATGTCTCCGAAGGGAGTGGAAGCAAATCACCATGATGGTGAGGGCTCATGAGAAGATTAATTCCTACTCACTTGAAAAACTCTATAATCTACTCAAATCATATGAGTATGTTGTTCTAGATGAAGCCGGTGATCAATCCAATGCTGGGACACTTGCTTTCATTTCAAAAACCGAATCTGATGAAGTCACCGATGCTGATGATGAAGGTGAACAGGAAGAAGAAAGTGATACGAAGGCATTGTATTCCAACAACAACAAGTCCTTTAAGAAAAGACCACTGAATAAAACTAACTTTAATCGAAACTCTAATAATGGAAAACAGCCATCCAAACCAGTAGACTTCTCTAAACCTAAGCCTGAAACAATACCACAGCCTGAAAAGAAGCTGTTGGGTGATTCTGGATATGACTGCAATTACTGCAATGGGAAGAATCATCTAGCCAAAGACTGCATGCTGAAGAAAGCCAATGAGAAAAAGGAGAGAGTCAAAGACGAAGCATACACCTACCAGAATTGGTCTTCTGGTTCTGATGACGATTAAATTCGTAGACCAACTCATGGGGCCATATTTGCTGCTCACACTGGACATGGAATATGGTCTAATGATGAGAGTTCGGATGAAGAAAAGGAAGCTATGATTACTGGTGTCTGTCTTATGGCACAAGGAATAAACTCTTCATCCAATGCTCGCCTTACGATCCCAGAACAGGTATCTCTTTTGCTCCAAAACTTTAATGTTCCTGAAGAACTCTTTATTAACGACCTTAACGAAATTACTTCTGACTGTCTGCATATGAATCAACTACTTGTTTCAGCAAATAGTGATGCGTGTCAGGCCAAGGAGGAAGTAATTTCGCTCAAGGGAAGGCTTGAAGGAATGCGTGGGGTGCTAGAGAAGAATCAACTTAGAATAGACATATTAGAGGAAAGTAGGGAGCAATATGTAAAGAACAATGAATTATTACTAAAACAAAGGAATATTTTTTGTGAAACTGCGAAAAGACTATATGCATTTATAACACGTATTTATCACTCTTCAGATATTACTTTGGATCATCACAAAAAGTTATTACCTTTCATTGAATTTAAGCTAAAAGATGTAGATTCACTCTCATACGAATGTGAATCTATAGTCTCTTCAGTCGAAATACCAAATCCAACTTATGCTCGTGGTGTTGTACCATTTGAAAAGTTTTTAAGCCCTAATGATCTATTAAAAGTAATGGATAAGTCACTACCCACAATTTCTCAAGCAATAAAAAGGGATTCTGAGAATGTTACTGTTAATACTTCTGATGATGACACTGATTCGGACATTGAAGAAATAGACTGCAGTTATTTAATAAAACAAACTACCTCAACAGTCTGTTCTTTAAGTAAATCTGAATCTTGTGCAACTAACAAAGAAAACATAAGGACTTCTGAGGTTCCATAGGAATCTTTAGATGATAAAATTAAATCTTTTCAAATTTTGAATACTTCGGATAGCTACTCAAAGTACAGTGCTGACAAAAGCAAAAGGCTTGTCGAACTTGCATGTACATATCCTAAGGTTGCCAACTTCAAAAACAATGTTTTTATTAAACAAGGTGTGTCACTGGAAGACAGTTGCGAACTTAACTTGCTTATAAAAGAGGACCATGCGAATGTCACATCCGAAGGTTTTTTCTCATCTGATAAAATGCTAGAAAATACCTTAAATGATGAAAAAGAAATCAGAATTAATAAAAGAAAACAAGAAATGCATCAGATGAAGAACACCTTTGGACGGAATAAAATTTTTTCAAATAACCGAAGCTTTGCAAACAATCGAAATATTTCATACAACCGAAGTTTTTAAAATAATCGCAGTTTTTCCAACAATCGACATGTTCCAAACAATGGAAATTTTCAAAATAATCGAAATTCTTCTAATACAAGAAACTTCGCAATAAATAAAAATGAAACACAGTCTTCGGTCCAAAAGAATAAAAAATTCTACTATAACAGAAGAAGGAAAAACTATCGAGATCTTCAAAACAAACAGAAGGCTTTTCTAAAACAACAAAAATCGATTTCAATCAATAACTCTTCGAAGAAATCTCAAAAGATTGTTTTTGAACCAGTTAAACCTAAGTGTTCAAACAATAAACATGAAAAACCAACAAAGAAAAATTTTACCAAGGGAAGCAACCTAGTAGACACGTTTCAGGTTTGGTTAGACAAGAACATAGATTTGTTCAAAAATAAAAGCTTAACCATTCAAGATTTTAAAATTGCTTATGAGGAGTGGCTATGCGAATCTACCAATTGTAGTACTTTGTCTAGAAACACTCTATTTTCAAATCAAAGATGGATTCCTGTGAAACCGAACCCAATAACGGATTCAAAAGCAAAAGAACAAAAACGAAAACAAGTTTTAAAATGTGTAGCTAAAATCACCACACCAAAACCTTCATCTAACATTGCCTCAACTTCTGGCACCAAAAAGGAAGATATGATCTCCTCTTGGATCTATGATCCGAATACTTACCCTCAAGGACCCAAGCCATGTTGGGTACCTGAACTCTCTCTCTAAATTTCAGGTAATGGCCGATGAGCAGTACGATAAAGAATGGTATATCAATAGTGGCTGCTCACGACAAATGACAGGGAGAATAGAATACTTAAGGGACTTCAAAAGCTTGGAAGATGGAGGAGATGTTAAGTTTGGAAACAATGAAACTTGTCCAATCAAAGGTTATGGGAAAATAACAAATGGAAAGTTTACAATCAACCGAGTTGCTTATGTAGAAGGACTTAAGCACAATTTGGTTAGTGCTTCTCAACTCATGGTAGGTACATGACTGAAAGTAAAGTTCGATGAAAATGGCAGCATCATCAAAAAGAAAAAGACCAAGGAGGTTATACTAAAATCAAGGAGAAAAGGCAAAATGTTCCCACTTGATATGAAGCCCATCGTAGGAGCCCCTTCAATATGCTTACTTTCAAAAGCTCCTTCGGATATGAGCTGGTTATGGCACAGAAGATTATCTCACCTGAACTTCAAGAATATCAACAAGCTGGTTGCACTCGATCTGGTCAGAGGACTGCCTACGTTGAAATTTGATAATGATACTTTGTGTGCTGCATGCGAGCATGGTAAGCAGAAACGTCAAGCACATCCGATAACCATAGACTCTAAGATAACCGAACCACTTGAGCTTCTACACATTGACCTTTGTGGTCCATCTTCGGTTGAATCACTTGGAGGAAAGAAATACATCTTAGTTATTGTGGATGATTTTTCACAATTCACTTGGGTAATCTTTCTACGACAAAAGTCAGACACACCAGTAGAGCTTATAGCCTTCATCAAGCAAATCGAACTACATCTCAAGAAACCAGTACGAGCAATTCGAAGTGATAACGACACTGAATTCAAAAATCAAACAATTGACTCGTATCTGAAGGAAAAGAGCATCACTCATAATTTTTATGCCCCTTACACTCCTCAGCAAAACCGTGTAGTTGAGCGAAGAAACAGATCCTTATGCGAAGCCGCTTGTACCATGCTTGGCTATGCGAATCTTCCGATGTACTTC
Source organism: Cichorium intybus (assembly GCA_023525715.1). NCBI lineage: Eukaryota > Viridiplantae > Streptophyta > Magnoliopsida > Asterales > Asteraceae > Cichorium > Cichorium intybus. The sequence goes on along the minus strand of CM042014.1, from coordinate 84,820,474 downwards.
TGGGCTGAAGCAGTTGCAACAGCATGCTTCACTCAGAATTGATCATTCATTCACAGGCGATTCAATATAACTGCATACGAAGTAATAAACAAAAGGAAACCAAACGTTAAACTCTTCCATGTTTTTGGATGCCGATGCTTTATCATGAAACTCAAACTTGGTACTATGAAATTTGAATCTAAATCCGATGATGGAGTTTTCCTGGGTTACTCTCACTCTGCGAAAGCCTATCGCATTTTAAACAAGTCAACTAGAAAGATTGAAGAAACGTTTAATCTAACGTTTGATGATTACTATATCAAGAAATCCGACACACAATTTTCTCGATCCCCCATCTTTCCAGAAACTCCAACCGATATTACTCCACTGGAAGCGTTCAATCTTGATTTTTCATTCTTATTCGATGAACCTGACCGTGCAATCCATGCTGAATCCAATGCTTATGACAACAACCTACCTGAAGTCAATAAACTCAATGATGATCAATCCACTGAAACTTCATCCAAACAAACTCCTTCTACCAATGATCAGGTACAGACTACCAACGACAAGTATCCTTCGGTTGAGGGGGAGTGTGAGAACTGCAACCCAAAGGACCCTTCAGAAGAGGCGACCTCATCTAAGGCCACTCCTTTAAATCCGAATCACGATCACTCCATAGAATCACCTGAATCTCACTTCGAGGGGGAGTCATCTGACAAGACATCTTCTATTGAGGGGGAGTCATCTGTCAAGCCCGCTTCGGTTGAGGGGGAGCAACAAAATCCTGGCAATATACCTGAAGACAATCAATCATCTTCGGATTATCCATCTGACACTGAAGAGGTGCACGGAGAACCGTTACCAGAATATGATCCTGCCTATCCTCCTCTTGAAAAATGGACACGCGATCATACTAAGACTCAGGTAATTAGCGATCCAGATGAAAAGGTACTTACTCGATCCCAACTCAAAGCAAAACAGCATTAACTGAATAAACGTTCTGATTTTTGCATGTTCAATGTTTTTATTTCCAAAATTGAACCAAAAAATGTAAAAGAAGCTTTTCAACACTCTGATTGGGTGGAGGCCATGCAGAGTGAGTTAGCCGAATTTGAAAGAAATAAAGTGTGGCGCCTAATTCCAAAACCTGCAAACTCCTCTGTAGTTGGTCTAAAATGGGTTTTTAGAAATAAACTTGATACGGAAGGTAACATTGTATGAAACAAGGCTAGACTTGTTGTCAAAGGGTATTATCAACAGGAAGGAATCGATTATGATGAAACCTTCGCACCTGTTGCAAGACTCGAGTCCGTCCGAATCTTCTTAGCCTTTGCTGCTCATAAAAACTTTGACGTTTTTCAAATGGATGTCAAATGCGCATTTTTAACGGCGAACTCGAGGAAACAGTATATGTGGAACAACCACCTGGTTTTGTAAATGACAAATTTCCAAATCACTGTTACATCCTTGACAAAGCAGTCTATGGGTTAAAGCAAGCACCAAGAGCCTGGTACAAAACTTTAACTCGGTTTCTAAAACAATCAAACTTCAAACAAGGTTCTGTTGATCCGACTCTCTTTTGAAAGAAAGTAGGTAATCATCTCATGTTAGTGCAAATCTACGTAGACGATATCATCTTCAAATCAACAGACCCTGCTCTTTCAAAAGAATTCGAAACCTTAATGAAAAGTAAATTTCAAATGAGTATGATAGGGAAGATAAACTTCTTTCTCGGATTACAAGTCAAGCAAACCTCCGAAGGCATTTTTATAAACTAAGAAAAATACACACAAAGCCTGTTAGAGAAATTTGGAATGGAAAACTGCTCCAATGCGAAGGTTCCGATGGCTGCTGGTACACGCCTCACCCCTTCGCTTGACAAACATGTCGTTGATCAGAAAGTCTATAGAAACATGATTGGGTCTCTACTCTACTTGACTGCCAGTCGACCAGACATCATGTTCTCAGTATGCAATTGCGCAAGATACCAGGCGAATCCTCGAGAACCCCACTTAACAGCCGTAAAGACCATTTTTCGCTATTTACATCGTACACCTTCTCTTGGACTATGGTACCCTGCCAACTCAGCCTTCTTCCTACAAGCCTACTCCGATGCTGATTTAGGAGGATGTGCCCTTGATCGCAAAAGCACTTCGGGGGTTGTCAGTTTCTAGACGGCAAGCTAATCAGCTGGCAATCGAAGAAACAGACCTGTGTTTCCATCTCCACAGCCGAAGCTGAATACATACCTGTGGCTACATGTACTTCTCAGATGATTTGGATCCAAAGCCAACTACGTGATTATGCAATTCACATGAGGAAAATCCCTTTGTTTTGTGACTCACAAAGTGCTATACGAATTTGTCACAATCCGGTTCAACACTCGAAGACAAAACACATTTCCCTCCGATATCACTTCATTAAAAGTCATGTAGCAGAAGGAAACATAGAAGTTCATTTCGTTCATAGGAATGATCAGCTGGCGGACATCTTTACCAAAGCTCTTGATGAGAAAGCCTTTTCAAGAATCATCCATGGCCTAGGAATGCTTGAATCATCCGCAGTTCCAAATACATAATCAGCTAAGTACCTTCAGTCCATCAACTTTGTACCACATTTATTTCTTTACTTATCATTTTAAGTTTTTTTTAGTTTTATAATTTTTCTCCTTTTTACACTTAAGTTTTTTTTTTAAAAACTACACCTGTCATCAGAAGTGAAATTGTTCATATACGAATCTTCGGTTCCATTCGTATACGTTTTATAATTACAAAATTCGATGACAATAGTCACTATTCACATCCGACGCTTCGATTCGTTTCTGATGACACGTAAATACTGACTTCTGCTCATAACATCCTTGAAGTCACTCTCATCCGAAACCAAATTTTGCAAAATAATTACCACACAATTAAAGGACAAAACGGGGTTTTTAGAGTCTGTTGAGCATACCTCATAGCACTAAGAGGTATTTGGGACTCGCATTGCAACATTGGTAACACTTAGGATGATCTGGTCATGGTTAAAGACCTTGTGACATGTCTATACTTCGTACAAGCCTACATGTATACCTCATATCTTACTTGCACCCAGTGGTTCTACCCTCGCATCAGCCAACAACTAATCAGAAAGACTTAGTCTTTTCAGGATATATTCCAGGTATTGCGTGGATGAACACATTTGACAATTCCTGATACGAAGACAAGAAAATTCCAATACATTTAACTGGTGGGATTTATGAACATATTTATGAAACATCATGCTGAATTAAATACGTAAAAATCATAAAGTGAAATAACTGCTATAAGCACAAAAGAGTTGACAAAAATCAAAATAAAAAGCCAGAAAATCACTTCACCAATACCTTAAGTCTATCTTCGGATACGATAACAACAGAATACCAAGATTAGCACAATACGAAGTACTCAAGGCGTACATCATGTCTTCAATGCAACAATCAGGATCTCCTGTGACACAGTTGAGAACCAGGTTGAAGGTATGAATATCTCAATATCCCGTCTACCATGACAAGGGTGGAGTAGTGCACAATTTTCAAAGGCTTGTCATCCGAAAAGGGTGTCCAAATACTCCATCTGGTGAAACGAGATAAATTTTTTAGAATCCCATCAAACATCAACTCAAACCAATCCAGAAAAATAACTCTTCGTATTGGGATGTGTCATCTAAGGTTACTCTACGTAATACTTCGAAACTTTAACCAGACAACTACGTTACTAACACGACGATGGTAGAATAACCACATTGGGTCCAACTATCCATATGAATGCACCTTACATTACTCTTGTTTGAATATCAATGTGTCATACGGACTTCCTAGGATAATCAGCTCTCATCCTATGAATTGAACCAAAAATCTTAATTTCACAACTTCATGGATCCTTGTCTTAAAACTTCGGATGGTTGACAACAATGCATAATGAGCAGACTTCGGTCGTACAACATCATATTCCAAAACATCAATCATATTTTTATTTTCTATTTATTTTTTCTTAATCAATTACGGTAACTGATTGTCATAATATCAGTTGGGATTCAGCGAGATTTCAGGAATATCTTTGATTCTTGTTTTACGTTGGGATATGCAGGAACCAATAAGAATCAACCACAACGGTTACTTGGGATAATGCAGCTGTCACAACGATAAAAAGGGAATGTCCCCTCAACTTACGGATGACGTGGCGACACCCCATTCGACCATTCAAACACGCGCATTAAATGCACATTCTCTCTCCACTCATCACTCCAGTATATAACCCAGACAAACCCCTCATTCATCCCTTCCGTTTTCTTCCTCTCTGCAACTAAAATCAAGAACTCCCATATACTCCCAAGTTTCACACCTCCAAATCGTTATAATGGCCACCGATGAAATTTCCTTCACCGTCGGCGATGTTGATTCCGTTCCTGATTTGAACTCCATGTCTGCAAACCACATTGCAAACCTCGACCCTGAGGCTTACTCGTTACCGATGTCAATGTTGGTGCTATGTCTTCAACATTCACCCCTTTCTTATGCCATGACTGCAACTGCTCAGGTTCCAAAGATATGGGTCAACAGGGCACACCATACAGCACGACTTAATGCCGATGGTCAATCGATATCCTTTGACATTCTCACCGCTGACAACAACAAGAAGATGATTACGATAAAGAAAGACCAATTTGCAAAAATCCTTCATCTACCGGTGTCTGGAAGGTTTCAGATGGCCTCTCAGTCTGAAATCCTGAACATGCTCAACGAGATGGGGCATACGCCAATAACTCGATCAATGAGTTCCTTCAAGAAAAACAGACTTCCTTCGGTTTGGGGATACTTTTTCAGTGTTCTTCTACGAAGTCTCTCAGGCAGGACTTCGGGTCTTGATTCTGCAGCCTACACATTCTTGCAGCTTCACTATGGCATCTACTACAATGTTCCGGTTGATTATGCTTCGATCTTATGGACAGACTTCACAACCTACTTGAATCATGCGAAGCGAGCCACAGACATCGCTTCAACACGTTTCTGGGTACTTATCGTCCAAGCTGCTTATGCCCATGAAAAGGTACCAGTGCCTTCGGACCTACCCGTTCATGACTTCAGTATTGTCCAAATCCCATCTGGTGCAAATTCGGATGATAAGATGGACTTCATCGCCCAAATTCCAGAGGCGATGTTGTGCAAGGTTCTTGACGATAATCTATCGACTATCGCAAGACAATCACCACACCTGCACCCCTCCGAGTCTTCACAAGGGTCACAGAATCCGAACTTCCTAAGGCCAAGGGTGGCAAACGTAAGGGACAAGTTGAACCATCCGAAGTCCCAACCAAGAAGACACGAACCAGGAAAAAGACTCAGGCCGTTAAACCATCTAAGAAGAAACCCATGCAGACTTCCAGACCATCCACTCCACGATCCGAAGATGAAGAAGAAGAGGAAGAGGAAGAACACACGAATCCGGCTGATACCATCACTCCACCATCTCCAACCGGAACAACAACTTCTACGGTACCGCCTGAAACTCCACTTCTTACTACAACTGAAAATCCGATGGTAACTACACATATGACCTCTATTGAAACATCTAATGTGGAGACAAGTCATGTTGAGACCTCTGTGAACACATCTAATGTGGACGCACATCTCACATCGGATGATCAGATTGGCAAAAATACACCAACTTCACCGCCAACGAACACAACATCCATCTTCACAACAACAACCCCTCCTCCATTACATTCATTTTTCATGGATGATCTAGCCGATTCACCTTCCTCCCATGAAAATGATACACATGAGGAAGATTACTTTGAGACGGCCCCAATCAATATCCAAGATGAAGACGATGATGAACTAGACACCAGCCTCGTCTCCATGAAACAGTTTCGCCAACTCAATGCGAAACTAAACATTCTGATCCAAGCCCAGACCACCTACACTTCGGACAAATGGTCTGCGGTCACCACTGCTGATCTGGTGACTTCACTTACCTCCTTTGAGGAATCCATCACTGGGAAAGTTCAAACGAAAATTGATGAAGCGGTAAAGCTAGTCGAAACCGATGTCAAACAGACGACTAGAAACGTCTTGGAAAAAATTGACCTGAGGTGCAAGACTGTTGAAAAGCTAATAGAAGAGAAAACTCAGCACATCCAGGACCATCACAATTAAAAACTCACCGAAGTCCTCACGAAGCTCAATTCTGCCCACACTGAAGTCCAAGCAAAGCTCATTTCCTTGACCACTTCGGTTGAGAATTTATCCAAACAAAGTGCAGAGGAATTTGATGTGCAACTCACCAGTTTACGAACAGAAGTTGAGAATGCAAAGAAGACGATCGCTGAGTACGAACCAAAGGTGCATGAGTTTCATGCATATAAGGAAGCGCAGAAAATAAGCAACCAACAGATGAAGATTCTGGTCTCACAAACAACAGAATCTCTCCGAAAGGATATAGCACCCTTGATTTCTCTGGTCAGTCGTTTACCTGGTGTTCCAAAGCCCTCCACGCTTTCGTCCCAAGGGGGAGAGGGTTCTCGACCGACCAGAAGTCAAACCACCACAACCTTCGTACCAACGGCAACAATTACAACTCTCGCACCACTAACTCAAACTTCAACCACCACAATATCACAAGCAACAAAGCCGCTTTTTGGCTTCATCTCAGCTCCATTATACACAACCGTCTCTACAACAACTCCGATTACAACCGGATCTACTTCCAGCCTGATCAAACGATTCACCAGTGGAATCAAAATCTGACAGGGCTCTGCACCTTTTGCTTCATCAAAAATAACTACAAGTTCACAAGTACCTCCAGAGGCATGTCCTTATGTTGATAAGGGAAAGAAGATTGTGCAAGAGCTATCAAAAGCAGAACAGAAGAAACAAAAGTCTGAGGAATACGAAAAGCTAAGGCATCTATATTCAATATCAAGAGATCGAATGGGAAAGAATGCTATCTTAGGTCCAGTCAACAAAATCTGGACATTCGAAACGATAATGACACTTTCCTTCCTAACAATAGAAATGTTTGATAGAGTGCCTCTTGTATACTACGAAACTGAAAATTCATCGTAATTACAATTAGACATTCCATTCAATCCGAAACTGTTCGCCATAAACATATTTGATCTTGAGTTTGATCCCCAAAGACAAAAGAAAGTTTCAAGGGCAAAAAGCAAGATTCCATGCGAATTTGGCTGCTGATCAAACTGAGGTATGGTCTTCTTCAAAGATTGTTGGATTAGATCGGATTGAAATGGGTACACTCTTCGAAGATGTGTATCAAAACTTTACCTACCATATACGAATAGGTGAACAAAAAGTTGAAAGAAAGTTCACAGTTGCAGATTTTCCATTAATGAATCCAAACGACTTCATTGTTTTAGTAGAACGCTTCTACAGCTTAAATCAAACGAAGATATCTAAGCAAATAGCACTCACACGAGGTCAAAAGCTGATAGGAAGGTTCTTGGGTGCTTATCTCAGAAATTTCTCTAACTATGATTTCGAGATTGCGAAGCTGTTTAATGAAAATGTACCTGCTGCCAACAAAGAGCTCGTTGGAATAAGCAAATACAGTGATGGAAAAATTTTGCAAAATCCATGGGGAGTAGTTTACAAGGGCAGATTAATGAAGAAGGGAGCCTTAAAGAAATTGTTCTTTGATATGGATAAAAAGGAGAAATTTCCAACAACGTTCATTGAAGGAATGATAACAAGAGTTGAAGTGAACAATGAGAATTCAGAAGAAGCAAAGAAGGAAGTAGTTGCTCATCTGAAGTGGTGGATAGCAATAAGGAAGGAACTGACCAAAGCCTTTCAAATGATATAGACTTCGGATACCTGGCATCTTCACCACAACGGGGGAGAATGTTAGGGTTCTGATTGTGTTGAGATTTAACATCCGGAGTACTTATGTTCCTGTCCTTAGGTTGATGTGCGATGCGAGAGGTTGATCCGAAGTCGGAGACTAATGATACGAAGTCAACATGCTTATCTGAAGAAAGTCGTAGTTATCTTTTGTTATAGATAATGTATAGGGCTTTTATTCTTATCTGTAACTAATTGGATTAAGTGTTTATCCAATTAGATCCTAGTATAAAAACACTATTAGCCCTAGATGTTTACTACGTTCTTTTTGACAGTCGAACATTCATTGTAATGCTCAAAACAGTTGCTCGTCGTTAAAAAGACTTGGAGCACGTATCCTTTTATGGTGAATAAAATCATTAGACTGATTGAAAGTTCATATAGTTTATTCTCGTTGTTAGCATTGATTGTTAATTTAGTCTTACACTTAAGAATACTACAGCAGTCTTGTCATCTGCTGTCTCGCAAACTCAGGCGGTTCGGAACTGTGTCTCCAAGATTGACACTTACATTCGTCGGATGGTAAAAGAATATGATCCTGTCCTCACCCCTTACCTTCGTGGTCATATCACGAACAATCTCCATCATGTTCTCCTCTTGCTGAGCAAAATCCAGGGTGTTTCGGACGACGTTGCCGTTCCGAAACAAGGGGGAGACAAGAACACAAAGGACGAATCCAATAACAACGATGTGGATGATGGGCTTGAAAATCCAGAAGATAAAAATAAGGAGAAGGAGAAAGAAGACAATAAAACCAATATCTCCGACGTCTCCAAAGACGATAAGGGAGATGGTAAGAAAAAGGCTACTGAGAGTCCTGTCCAACGACCCAAATTTTCTAAGATCACCAACGGGAAGAAACCAGGGACTCAAGAGTCTGCTGATGATTGGTTTGAGAAAATGAATGTTGGTGGCACATCTGCCGGTCCTTCGAAACGAAAGGCAAAGAAGATCAGTGAAGATGATGTAGACGAAGAAATAGACATTTCGGAGGCAGCCAAATTAGCCAGGGCAGCAAGAGACAAGGAACTTGATGAACTTCTCTGAATCAGCAGGAAGCTCGATGCTGAAGATGCAGCCAAACAAGAAGCGGCAATCGAACTGGAAGCTCAGAAAACCCTCTTCCATGATTGGGATTATGAAACTATGAAGTCGGAAGCAATCACACAGCCCATTGAAAACTGGTTGCATTCGAATTGCTCTTACGACGTTGGAAATCAAGTAAATTCGCAATTTGATTTTCCGATGACGGCGAGAGTATTTCTAATTCGTTGCTTCGATGAACTCACAACGAACACACAACCTCGGGCTGTGGTCAATGATATGCTGTTTAATTTCTATCTGGAGCATTCTAAACCTCAATATCTTTCATGGAGCTTGAAGAAGATTGTGAAGCTCACTCCAAGATTTCCGTATGTGACTTCTGCTTTCTGAAATGCCATCTTCCTAGCACGTAGAGGATCAGATGAGGAGAAAGATGAATTCACCTTGGCTGATCTTCCCTTCATGAATCCATTTGATTGGGTGTCTTTGTTTAACATCCTTAAAAGAAGAGAAGACCATGAGATTCTTCATGACCATGTCAAGAGATTACTCATGGGTTATATTCTTGAAGTTTCAAAGCTCGACGTGGAAGTGGCTGCAGTTCTGAACTCTACTCCGGAATGTTCAGCTAAAAAACCTCCATCTGATCTGAAGAAACATCGTCTCGGAAAGATCAAAAAGGATGATTGGAATGTGGCTTACCCGTCCAAGGAGGGAAAGGATTCGGTGAAGAGAATATTCTTTCTACGTGACAAGCATCTTACCGAACTCCTGCACTGATGAAAATTCTCGATCTTATCAACAAGACAAAACTCAATACCAAGAATTACAAGAGGTGCTTCAATGACATGCTGACCTGGTACATCACATTTCGGAAAAGGATCCTGCTCTTAATTCCGAAAGTATTTGATAAGTTTCTGAAAGTTGCAAAACAAGAGACTGAAGAATGAGGTCTGTTCGCTATTTGACTCAAAGGGGGGGGGGGGGGGATTGTTGAGTCATTAATAAGATTAAGTCAAAGATGCGAATCTGATTTGTCGCCTGATTTTGCGCCACTAGATTAGCTTATCGGTTATGGAACAGGCCTGTCCTTCCATACTTAGTTTTGTATATATAGCATGCACGTACCCTAATTAGGGTTAACTTTTGTAATCTCTTTCACGGCACTCATACAGAATAGTTCTCTCTGAATTGTTCTTGAGTTGCAATTTATTCATTCGACATTAGTTCAACAAAGTGTGTGTTCTTGTTTCTAATTCTTATTCCGCATTATTTGAATCTAGATCTACTCTTTCATGTTTCAACAATTTTCATCATCAAGGCATACTGTTCACATCTAGCCTTATAAACCTTCTCTATGTGTGGGGCGATCAAGCTTTCAACAGCCCTTTCTGTTGATCCCCCAGCTTCAGATGATCCCAATGTTGTTGTGGTGATTATTAAGAATGTAGGACCAGAAGATGCAACAAGTGGAGGTGTACCCAAACTGGTAGCAACATAGGTGGTTGCTGTTATTGTTGTTGTGGCTTCGGAGGTTGTGACCAATGCTTCTCCCCCTTGTGAAGCTTGGCCCACATGCTAAGTAGGAGTAGGTCTGGCTTGAGGTCTAGCAATGCGATCAGCAAAGTTGATGAGTGGTTGTAATATAGTTCTGAGGCGTGTTACCATGTCTTGAATAAGAACTGCATTAGTCTTCTGAAGTTCATCGCAAACTTTGTGATCTCCGAAGCCGTTTGGGCAGCAGTGATCTCTTCGATTTTAGTTGTTGCCTCATCAAGTTGTTTTTCAAACTTGGTACTTTATTGTATGGATTGGGTTTTAGTCCGAAGGTCTTGAAGAGCCTTCATGGCTTCGGAATTGGAAGACTCCACTTTTTCAGCAAGTGCATTCATTTTCTTTTCAACCTCAACAACTACAGACTGAATTTTCTGTTCAAATGTTGATTGGATATTAGCTTGTTGATCCAAGAGTCTCTTTTCTAGTTGCTTCACCGAGTCATTTAGTTCCTTGGTCAAGGTGAACTCCAAGTTCTCTATTGCTTCGAAAATATCACCCACGGTAGGTTTTGTGGGATCAAATCTTGTCTGAGCTTGAATAAGGGTGTCAAGCTTGGAATTGAGAACCTTATACTATTTCATAAGCATAAGATCCCCATCTTGTAATTCCTCATCTGAAGATCCTTCAGCAACCAACGGAGCCAAATGAAAGGCTTCAAATAAGGCTGCTGAGGTGGGGTTTTGTTGTGGAGGAGATTGGTGCAAATCAAATTCTGGTAGTAAGAAACCAATACCAGAAGAGGGAATGTTCAGTAAGGGGTCTGATGAGGTGATTATTGGTTCAAAGGTAAGAGGAGTAGAGAATGTAGGGTTTTCCATGGCAGAGGTTATGGGTTCGGAGGTTTGAGTGGTAGAAATTGGTGGTGTTTCGGTGGTGGTACATCAGAAGATGTTGTATGGATCGTGGTTGTTTGTGGGGCTGTGGTAGGTGGTATGTCAGTTGAGGATGTATGTATTGTTGAGGTTTGGGCAGTTGTGATAGTGGAAGAAAGTGGAGCAGTTGTTGGAGGTGAGGAGGTGGTGCTGTTGTATGTGGTGGAGTGGGTGATCTTGTTTCTTTGATTGGTGAGGATTGTTGTTCTTCTTCCTCTTCTCCCTCTTGCACATTCACTGGTGGAGACCGGTTTGACTCCGAAGACTCATCCACGACCGGTAATTTCCTTGTTCTTCTTTTTTGTTTTCTTTTTGGAGTTGTTTGTTCCGAAGCCTTCCTCTTTCTTGTAGGCTTCGGACCACTGGGACCTCCAGTTGCCTTCTTTTTGATTTTGGGTTTAACAGGGGGCTTTGAAGGGGCTGCTTGAGTTATTTCACGAACATGGTAGGGCATTGTGAGAGTGGAACCATACATGTTCACCTCATCACAATCCATTGTCACCTTTCATAGCATCTCAGGTGGAATTTGAGCAGAAAAACCGGTAAAATTTTCATCTAAAGCTGGGACGGTTATGTAAGTGTACCTCATTTCAGTAAAATTTATCTTTTGATAGTGCTCGTGAACAACCATCGCCTAGAACCTAGCATTCGAAATCTCAGTTCCCTTCATTGAGTGATTGATGTGGGAACAGAAGTCAGTCCACAATATGGACATAATCCACCTTGACGTCATAGAAAATACCATACAGCATAGTCAGGAAGGTCTGCCTAGCTGAGTCTAGGCCAGATGTTCTACCAGAGAGACATCTCAAAAAGATGCCAAAGTAAAATCTCCACATATCAGGAAGGTGCCTCTTCCTGAACAGGCTGATGCTAGCCAGTTGTGGTCCGTAGCCCATGACATTGAACATATCCACCATTTGTTTAGCAGTTGGCATAGTAATTTCTTTAGGATCATAAATTAGAAGATGTAAGGCTTCAGCAAATTTAACCTTGGTTAGTTGTACCCTCTTGATTTTCCCCTTGCATCAATGGCTTCATAGTGAACAGATTTCACATTGTTTTCGGAGTCGAACAGGGCATTTGAAGTGTAGTTAGCCGTGTAAACAAGAGTTGCTGGAACCGAGAGTGTAGGTCAAGGTGTGACCAAGAACTGATTCCTTCAACCATTCAACAAGAGCGACAATCGATCGGGGATAGAGATTAAGATCAGTGCGAAGAAATAGGTTCGCTGATTGGCTCTTAAGAAATGGAATCGACATTGCTTCTGTGGTCTGAGAAGATTCTTCATGTGCAGTGGATGCCATTGATGATCGAGTGAAGGAGATGAAGAGAAATTAGGGTTCTTTGAGAGAGTATTTGTAGAGAGGAGATTTGAATCGTTTGAAAGCATAAATATTGAAATGGGTGAAGTGTGAGGTTTATATACGATTCGTGGTCCCAAGGCCATTAAATGCACGTTTGAAGAGGTCCACTTAGAATAAGACACCTCAGCAAACAATACGCTCCACTTTCTCTACAAAAGCGGAAACGTCCGTTTGTCAGTAATCGTTATTTGAAATAGAACCGCCATTTGACACATGATCTTTTTGTTAAGATTCTCCATGATTTTCTATATGACAGCTGCTTACTAACGTTCATTTAATTTAAACGAATGTTTGTCTCTGTAGTTATCATAAATGTAAAAATCATTTGAACATTTAATTGACTTCGTACCAATCAAGGATATGTGTAACAGTTATTGGTATCCTTCGGAGTTTAGAAATTCATCAAAAATGTTAAGAACCATTCCGAATGGTATTGATAACACTTCGGATAAAGAGTTTTTGTGACAAATGTTATCAACACTCTGAAGTTTATTGCTTTTGTTGAAAATTTGTTTTACTTTTTGTTTTATTTTTGATGATACATTATGACTTTTAACCTTAACTTCCTTGAACATTATGAAAAGAAGTTTTGACATTTTTGCATTCAGAATCTTTCGGTTCATGTTGGAATTCCGTTTTTCATTCCGAAGCCTATTTGATTGAACATCAGTCATGAAATGCATAAGTCTAACCACCCTAATCTGAACTTAATTTCGCATTTTTGCAAGAAGGTTGGATTTTTCTTTTAATGTTTCAAATTTTTCATACCAAATGATGGTGACATTCACTACATTGAAATTTAGAAAAGTTTCACTTTTGAATTGAGCATCAGAAGTTTGTTTGAAGATTTGGATTGACTTTGAAGAACCTTTTGAAAAATTTATTCCATTTCATCAGTTGAGGTGTTTGGATACTATTATCTGATGACAAGCCTTTGAGCTTCGTACACCACCCCAACATTACCATTTAAGATAGATTACTTGAAATGTTCATATTCTCTACATGGTACTCAACTATGTTATATGTGTTCCTTGTATTGTCATTTAAGACAGAAGAATAATCCTTTGAGTGCTGATTTATCTTTATTTTTGCACTCCTTTGATTATCTTTTCACTTGTTTGTTGTCTTTGATTCTTTTGATAGTTTGAATTTGTGTTTTTCTTTTGGGTTTTTCAAATTTTCATTTTTGAAACTTATATTTTCTTTTGGAGTTTCATATCCGAAGAGTCAAAATTTCACCATGTTATGACTTTTTATGGTGCTTTTGTATTATTTGTTCAATCCTTTGTGTTTGAAAAGCTTCATGTAGTTCAATTTTGAAACAAGAGTGAAGAGAGTTTTAAATTTTCTTATCAGACAATGTCAGTATTGCTTTTGAAGAAAACTTTGGAACTTGTGAAATATCCTGAGTAGTTTTTAGGCTACTTGATTAGTTTGATAATGAAGCGAGTTAAATTCAATAGGGAGGTTAGGGATAAACACTATGTTAAGGATATTAGAATCAAACGAGACTTCGTACTATAAAACAACCTTAACCTCACTCCGAAGTCTGTTTTCTTACCACTGTTTCAAATCGATTCTCAAATACCTTTTAGTGCAATAAGGTATGATTATCAGAATCTAAAATCAATGTTTTGTCCTTTAATCAGTTAATTCATGAAAGAAGGTTAATCGTAGTCATTTATGCAAGAAAATTGAGAATTGAACTTTCGAGGTTTTGCAAGTGGTCCTTGTTTTTCTTGTTTTTGATTTTTCCATGAAAATTAACCTTTTATTGTGAGAATGTTTATCCTTGTGATGCAAAGACAAAAGGTGTTTCAAAGAATTTTTGACATTTATTAAATTTTATTGACTAAAATGTTTGTTCCGAGGGGCTCTGAAGCGTCAAAGGGCTTCAGAGTGCTGCAGAATGGCATAAAGTTTGTTCCGATGGGCTCCGAAGCGTTGAAGGGCTTCGGAGTGCTGCGGAACAGCATAAAATTTTATTTTGCAATTGAAAAGACTAAGAAAAGAGAGAGCAAATCTGAGATTTATGGTAGAGTGGATCCATCAATCATTCCAAGTCCTCAAACGATTCGTGTAAATGCTTCTTCATTCAAAGCTTTTGTAAAGATATCTGTCAGCTGTTCGGTTGTGTGAACAAAGTGCACCTCAATATTCCCCTCCTCAACATAACTTTTGATGAAGTGATAGCGAAAAGCTATATGACTCGTCTTGGACTGTCGAACAGGATTGTGACATATGCGAATGGCACTTTGTGAATCACAGAACAAAGGTATCTTTCTCATGTTGATGGCATAGTCTTTAAATTGGCTTTGAATCCAGATGATCTGCTAAGTGCAAGCTGCAGCTGCCACATACTCTGCTTCAGCTGTGGAAATTGAAACACAAGTTGCTTCTTGGATTGCTAGCTGATTAGCTTTCCATCAAGAAATTAGCAACCACCAGAAGTGCTTTTGCGATCAATGGAGCATCCACCCAGGTCTGAGTCTGTGTAAGCTTGTATGTAGAAGCCTAAGTTTGTTGGATACCATAAACCATAAACAGAAGTATTGTGAAGATAGCGAAAAATTGTTTTAACTGCAGCCAGATAAGGTTCGCGTGGATAAGCTTGATATCTTGCACAATTGCAAACTGCGAACATGATGTCTGGTCGACTGGCTGAGAGATAAAGCAATGATCCAATCATGCTTCGGTACGTCTGGATGTCAGTCTTCGGTTTGTCCAACTATGGATTTAACTTTGTACCTGCAGGCAATGGAACCTTCCCTTTGGTGCAGTTAGTCATTCTGAAGCGTTCAAGTAAACTCTTCGTATACTTTTGTTGATTGATGAAAATCCCTTCCTTAGATTGTTTTATTTGTAATCCAAGAAAGAAGTTAATCTTTCCCATCACACTCATCTGAAATTTGCTTTTCATTAGTTTTTCAAAATCTTTTGTGAGATTGGTATTAGTGGATCCGAAGACAATGTCATCCACATAAATTTGGACTAACATCAAATGAGACCCAACTTTCTTTCTAAAAAGTGTTGGATCCACTGAACCCTGTTTGAAGTTTGACTCTTTTAAAAACTTTGTCAAGGTCTCATACCTAGGTGCTTGTTTTAAATCATAGACAGCTTTGTCTAACACATAGCAATGGTTGGGATAGTCTTTGTCTACGAAGCCAGGTGGTTGTTCAACAAATACGGTTTCCTCGAGATCACCATTTTGAAATGCACATTTGACATCCATCTTATAGACATCAAAGTTTTTGTGTGCAGCATAAGCCAAAAATATCTAAACTGATTCGAGTCTGGCAACAAGAGAAAATGTCTCCTCGTAGTCAATCCCCTCCTGTTGACAATAACCTTTGACAACCAGCCTTGCTTTGTTCCGAACCACATTGCGTTCTGTGTCAAGTTTATTTCTATATACCCATTTGAGACCAACAATTGAAGCATTTGCAGGTTTTGGAATTAACCTCCAACCTTTGTTTCTTTCAAACTCTTCTAATTCCAATTGCATATCTTCAATCCAGTTAGGGTGATCAAATGCATCCTTAACGTTCTTAGGTTCGACCTTTGAGATAAAGACATTAAACATGCACAACTCCGAAGTTTTTCTTAAATCAAGTTGTTTTTGGTGTAGTTGTGCACGAGTTAAGACTTTATCTTGAACATTACCGATGACAAGTGATGGGGGATGATTTTTCGTCCATTTATCCAAAGGAGGAAAATTTAGATCAAATTCAGGTGGTCCTTCAGAATCAACTTCCTCAATATCTGAAGGATACCCTAAAGTGGATGGAAAATCATCCATTATTAACTGATTGTTTGATTTAATGACATTTTTTTGAGGTGTGTTTAGATTTGAGGATTGAAAAGAAGAGTTTAAAGTATTCTCCCCCTCGACAGCAGTTGGTGTAGAGGTTGTGGTGCCTCTATCCGAAGTGACTGGTGTTGTTGAGTTCGGAGTGGAAATCTCTGGCTCCCCTTGGACTGGTGGGTACAGGGACATGATGTGAGAGATTTCATGTGGGGGCATGTTGAGACTTTTGTTGTTTTGCTCCCCCTCGAAACCAGAATTCCCTTCAGTTCTGTTAGATGGCTCCCCCTCAATCGAAGATGGTCTTTGTACAATGCTTGTTGAAGAGTCTCCGGGGCTATCTGTGAGCTTGGATAGTTCGGACACATTATTATATGGTGTCTTGGCTTTGGAGTCCCCAGCCCTCACAGGTGGATCAAAGACAAGAGTGAAATCAGTGTCAAAAGTAGTTATTGGTAATGCATCAACATCCGGCTTCGGAAAGATAGATGACATTGGGAACGGATGCAAGGATTTCTTGATATAGTAGTCATCAAACGAGAGGTTGAATGTTTCTTCAATTTCACGAGTCCTCTTGTTCATAACCCTATAAGCCTTTAAGTCTTGTGAATACCCAAGAAAAATCCCTTCTTCAGATTTGTCATTGAACTTTGTCAAATGATCTTTTAAGTTCAAAATGAAACACCTACAACCGAAGATATGAAGAAACTTTACATTTGGTTTTCTTTAGTTGAGTACTTCGTATGGTGTAATATGAAATCTCTTGTGGATGTATCATCTGTTTTGTGTGAAGCAAGCAGTAGAGATAGCTTCAGCCCAGAATTACATGGGCAAGTTTGCAAAGTTGAGCATGGTTCTCGTCGCTTCACATAAAGAACGATTTTGTGTTTCTACAACACCGTTTTGTTGAGGAGTATATGGTGCTGAGAAGTTGTGACTAATCCCCTTCGTTTTCAGAAATCCATCAAGTGTTTGATTTTTGACCTCCGAACCGTCGTCACTGTGTACAGTTCGGACTTTCTTGTTGGGCATTACTTCCATTTTTTATGAAATTAATGATTTCTTCAGCTACATCAGACTTGTTTCTTAAGAATAAGACCCAAGTGAACCTTGAATAATCATCAACTATCATAAGAATGTACTTCTTCTTCCTAATTGATTCAACTGCGGATGGACCACAAAGATCCATGTAAAGAAGTGAAAGAGGTTCGGTGATTTTTGGGTTGATCACAGTTGGATGCCTTTTTTTTGTTTGCTTGCCATGTTCACAAGCTGAACAAAGTAAGTCGTTATCAAATTTGAGAGCATGCATTCTACGAACCAAATCCATAGCCACTAACTTGTTTAAGTCTTTGAAGTTTAGGTGAGCAAGTCTTCGGTGGCATAGCCAGCTGACATCTAAATTGGCTTTGGATAGAAGACACAACGATTGTCCACGTGTCACTGGCTTCAGATTCAAGGGAAACATTGATCCCTTTCTTTCATATTTCAACAAGACTTCTTGTTGCTTCTTTCGTGATGACACTCCCTTGGTTGTTGAATGCGATAGCGTTTCCTGTTCCAACTACCAACTGAGAGATACTCACAAGATTGTGCTTCAATCCTTCTACAAATGCCACTCTGTTGATTGTAAATTGGCCATTTGTTATTTTGCCATAACCCCGAATCGGACACGTTTCCTTGTTAGGAAGCGAACGTTTCATGCATCATCCAATGTTCTGTAATCCCTGAGATATTCCCTCTTCCCTGTCATATGTTTTGAGCAGCCACTATCAATGTACCATTTTGCATCATACCGTTCATTTGATATGACCTGCAATCAATCAAGAAGGAGTTGGTACCCAATAAATCTTGGGTCCTCAGGGTAAGCAAAGGATTCTTGAATCCACTTCTCAACAGCCTCTTCGGATATTTCATTAGCATTTAGATTGATCATATTCTCTGAAGTCTCATGTGATGAACAGGATGAGTCAGAACATGATTTCGAAGTGCTTTTTGTTAAAATTGATGAGTTCGAAGTGACTGAAATAATAAAAGTCTTCGGAACCCATATTTGTTTGGATGATTTTGACTTCGAGGTTTTTGATGTTTTCTTGGTACTTGAAAGTTTTGAACAAATCGATGACTTTGAAGATTTAGTTTTTGTAGTGAGATTTTCTTTCAAATCATTTCTTCTCCAATTTTGTTTTGATTTTTCAACTGTAGATTTCCTTGATATTGAACTACATAACGTAGAAGTACAAAGGTACTATTCGTATGCCAATTTGAAATCATTTACTGAAAGATTCTTATCCTTAAACAAATCCAAATTTTTGTCTAGCCATTGATGGAATGTATCTATCAAATTGTTGCCTTTAGAAAATGTTTTCTTTGTTGGTTTTTGAAACTTGGGATTTGGAAAGTTTGGTTTCGATGGTACAAAGGATGGTTTGGAAAGTTGGTTTTTATTATTTAAATCCTTTGTATCCGTTGCTCTTGTTCCAGAAGTTGAGGCCTTCGTAATGGTTGTTTTTGAAACTCCGAAGGGTGTTTTTCTTTTAACAAGATATTGAGTTTGTTTTGTTTTAAACTTCTCAGCTGTTGGTTTTGGTATTGGTTTTGAAATTACAACAGCAAGTTTTGTTTTGGAAGTTGAAGCAAGGTTGTGAACTTGTGGCCTTTCTAGAATTTGTGGTCTTTTCAAAATCTGAGGTTTTTGTACCGAAGGTTTGGAAACAACAATCTTAGGTTTTGTAATGACATTTTCAAAAGATTGTGTAAGTGGTACACTCTCACAAGATTCCATTAATTGAAAAACATCCATCTTCGGAGCCATGGGTTTCTCCATAACTTGAATTTGTTTGTAGTTTCTGTTAGTGTAAATGTGATTATCATTTTTAACATTTAAAAGATGATCCATGTTTTTGGGAATCTTTTCCTTTTCATAACAAAGTCGATTGTAAATGTTGTAACCATACAAGTCTTGTTTTCTCACATTTATTTTTACTTCAAGTTTTTCAATAATATCATTTTCTACCATTTTTTATGATGAGAAGAATCCTTCCTCAATAACTGTGGAATTATCCTCCTCAATAAGTTTTTCCAAATCATTTTCAATTAAAGGTAAACCCCCATATTTCACAAAGATGGCGTTTTTGAAATAAGAAATCTTCGGATAGATACAAGCAACATGGACCAGCCTTTTTGAATTGTCTTTGAGATATTGATCGTAGGAGACACATTCATCAGAAATTTGTATTTTTGATTTCATAATTTCCTTGTTTTCAGAAGTTTCATTTTCACAATCAATTTTTGCTTTTCCTTTGTCAACCGAAGACAATTGTGAGGTGTCTTCGAAGGGTGATGCGGATGCAGAGGATGATTTTAATATAGTCAAAGATGAACAGTCAACTTCCCCCATATCTGAATCACATTCAGAATCATTTTCAGATTCAGTTTCAACAGTATCCACTTCTTTATTTTCAATTTGAGGAACATTCTTTTTCAAGATTGGAATTTCTTATGGCAATAACTTCAGCAGATTATCAGCAGTTAGATGTTTTTCTACAGAGATTAAACCATGTTTATACGAAAGGTTGGTGACTTCGGAGCCGGATAGTATGGATTCACATTCATAAGATATACTGTCAACATTTTTAAGCTTAAACTCAATAAAAGGCAGCAGTTGTCTATGTTGAACATTGCACACGTCAGCAGAATGATAGATGGGAGTAATATGAGCATACAAACGTTTTGCAGTTTCACAGAAAATATTACGTTGTCTCAAAATTACATCATGATTAATAAAATGTTTCTCTCTATTCTCCTCTAGCAGTGTGATTCTTAAATTTTCCTTTTCTAGGGAAAACTTCAAACCCTCTACTCTCCCCCTCAAGTTGAGATTCTCCTGCTCGCTGATTTTCTCCATATTTTTCGCATCAACAAGTAGTTTATGCATCACAGAACAGTCACGAGTTATTTCATCAATGATAGGAGTAGATTTAGAAACAGAAATTTTAAAAGCTAAGAGAAGTTTGGATGCATGTTCAGGGATGGTCATGCGTGTGTCCTTAGCCATTAGACAGGCCTCTTCATAATCATCCAAAGAGTCATCAGACCAAGACTTCAGAATTACTGCATCTGTTGATTTCTTCTGTTCCGAACTCTCATAACCAAGACCTGCAAATGCTTCATATCCCCATTCATCTTCACTTTCAGTCTCCTCAGATGTGACCTTCGTAAAACACTTACCATCATCATAGCCATAAAAGCACTATGAGTTGGCTTTCTTACTTCTTCATCTTCGGAGTCAGATGACGAAACTTGATATGTTCCTGGGTAATCCTCAGTAACCATCAGGTCTAAGTCATTGGTCTTTTTCTCTTACTTCCTCCATCTTTCTTGCATAGTAAGCTTCATCCTTCACCTGAGTTTGTTTCTCATTGCGTTTACGAAGCATGCAGTCTTTTGCAAAGTGATTCTTACCATGACAGTAATTACAATCAAAACCTGAGTCACCTGCAACCTTCTTATCTTCAGATTTAGCTTTTTGGGACTCCGAAGTCTTAGATTCAACAGGATTCGGAGTTGAGGATTTTGTTGTGTCCTCTTTGGGTGTGTAAATTTCAGGTTTTGGCTTCGGAGTGAAAGAGTTTTTGTTATAGTTTTTCACAAACGATTTTGCTGGATTGGACTTGTTTACAAAGGGTTTTCTGAACCTACGATTGTTTGCAGCATACAAAGCAATCGTTTCACTGTTTTCTCCTTCTAAGTAACCATCGGGCTCATCCTTGTCTTCTTCTTCTTCAACATTTGACATAAGGGCTAATGAACTAGAACAATCCTTCTCACTTCTTCTTCCACAGATGTCAGGCTCATGAGATTTGATGAGATTATAGAGAGCAGCTAGTGAATATGTGTTGATATTTTCATAAGATTTAATCATCAGCATAATGGGTCTCCATTCAAGCCTTAAGCTGTAGAGAAACTTGATGTTGACCTCTTGTTGACTTCGAGTTTCCCCATACTTTTCCAGTTCATACACCATTTTGCTATATCTTTCATAAGCTTGCTCCAATGTTTCATTCTCTTATTGTTTGAAGTTACTGAAGTCAGCTAGAACTTCTTGAACAACACTTGATTGCAAAGTATTATCACCAGCAAAACGAACAGCCAATCGATCCCAAATCTCTTTAGCATATTTTGCTCCAGAGATGTGATGTCGAACATCAGGTCCAAGTCCACTTCGAAGTTCTCGCATAGCCTTTTCATCATTTCTAACCTTCCTTAAGTCTGCTACATTTAGAACACCAGCAGCTTCATCATCATCCATATCAATAAAACGTCCTTCAATGTCAGTGTGAGGACCATCTTTTACAGATCTCTGGATATCCTTTGCTTCATCAAGACCTTCAAGGTAATCTTTCATATGATCAGCCCAGTAATCATAGAAGGTTGGAACAAGACCAAGAGCTCTGGTGGATGAACCAATCAAATTGGCATAGTTGAGCATATTAGCATAAGAAGCAGTAGAATCAGTCATTTTGAACGAATTTCAACAAGATCTTTTCAGAAAAAAGAGTAATAGAGACAGTTAACAGTTGCAGAATGCTAGATCTGAGAAACAATTTAGATCTAGAACTGTAACAATGAAATGAAGCTCTAAGAACTGGTTTTCGAGCTGCCCTGCTCTGATACCACTTGTTGGGTGTTGAAATCGATCAAACGGTGAGATATGACTAGTAATCTACCAAGATGAACTATGCTAAGAAACACACACAAGCAAATATAAGTAAGAACAATTAAGAACACAATAGAATTGGTAACGTGTGTCGAATGCTTGGATTAAACGATTAGGGTTTTACAATGGGGAAGATGCAATCTCACCTTCGACATGGAATGGTATCACTGATCTTTATACATGAACAGTGATATGCATAGTACAATTTATTACAGAGAATATCCTATCAGTGTACTAGCCAATAGGAGTGAAGATTCATGCACCACGTAGTCTGCAATCACGCGTGCACCAAAAGTTATTACAACAGATAAGACTTCAGATCCTCCAGAATATACCCTTCGGAGTCTTTAGACTCCGGAGTCTTCTTATCAAAACATTAGGTCTTCGGATTGGGTGGCACTTCATCACAAACTTAACTCAACAGTTATGCCAAGTGTTTATAAACCAGTTGAGATTCTTTTGATGATAAAGGTGCGGTTGCTTTATGAGCATTGTTTAATTATGATTGTGAAGAATTGTGAGCATTTCCCTTTTGAAGTAACTTTATAAATTTTATCATTTTCAAAGGAACGTTTCCTTCTTCATTTATCTTTTGAATTGTAAGCTTCAATGTTCTATTATTTGTCAATTCAGCAAGACCAGTTAATGTAGAATTACGAGATGTTTGAATGTTCATCATTAGTGTTTTTCATGTTTTTCATCTCATGTATTCATATTCATACATGTTCATGAACTTTTGTACGTTTCATCTTATTTTAACTTTCTATTTTGAATAAATTTCTGCTTATTGCCATTTTATTGAAAAATCAATGATCCTAAACACATATATCTAAATCATGGGGTTTCAACACACTTACACAATGGTATGATCTCGAATAGAGGCACAGTACCATTAAACAAACTAAAGCAAGTAACTAGAAATTATAACAAATGATATTTAGAGTGATTTTTTTGTCTTATGATTAAAAACATTCAAGAAAATTTGTAACAACGGTCTAGATGTAATGTTCAAACCTCAAGAATCCAATAGTCATATTTGAATTTCAAGAAAATTTGTAACAATGTTATGATCTTCAAATTTTTTTATGAAAATAAACATGTTATCAAACCGCAAGAACCCAATAGTCATATTTGAATTTCTATAAAGGCGATGTTGATGAGAAATAATGATGTTTGGTCATGAATGTGATGATGGGAACTATCACACGTATGAACTCACAAGCGTAAATTGCATAAGATCTTTCGTCATGAATTTTATCAAATACTAAATATTTATTATATTAATTAAATATTTTAAATTAGTTATTTTTTATAAATTATGTTAATATTTTATAAATTTCTTTCATGTTCGTAAAATAACCATGCTTTTACAAAGATTTACTTTATCAAAACAACCAACGTTTATAAAAACAATTCAATTTAAAAAAATCATTCCCTTAAATATCTCAATAAATTTACGATTTTTAATTATTAACTTTAATAAACTAGACTCTAATTATAATATTTTCATCACTTGAAATCTTCGTGACACATATTATGATGCTTTGCACCCTATTCGAGGTGCTCTTTCATGTCTGTAAATCTTCCATTTAATATCACAATAGAAATTCTTTTGATAATGCTAAATTGTTTGCTTGATATCACCTCATGTTTCACTTGCATTCCACTTGATTCACCCATTGATGTCCTAATACTAGGCGGCATACTAGTTTATGAGTCCAGTCACTTGGAATTGGAGCGCCATAAAGGAACCTTTTATATCTAGTGAATAATCAAAGAGATTAGTTGTCGATCCATCATTAAAATAATCATTACTAAAAACATTCACATTTTGTAAATGATTATTAGTATCACAGTATTTGGGTTAAATGTTTGTTAGGCTGCCGGAGTGGGACTCATTTTTGCCGCAGGCATCCGATTTGGCACTTGTTGCCGGCGGCAACACCGCCCCCCGAATGCGGCATCGACGAGCGGCATTTCTTCAGCGGCGAGTTCATGCCGCGTTCTCTCTCTTCTATTTGTCTCTTCTCAGCTTTCTCTCTTTCTTCTCTTTCTCTTCTCTGTTGCCGCCAACAGCCTCCGGCACCACTCCGTGGTGCACCTTTTCCGGCAACGAGAAACTTTTGAAGGGGTGTTTGCTGATGTGGAGATGGTTGCCTCCAACACCACTCTCTTCAGCCTTATATTCAAAACAAACGAAATTGACATCAAGTAGTAGTCGCATGCACGAAATACACCAACAATCTCCTTCGTTTTCATTAACAAACATTTGACGTTTTAGAGTAAAAAGGGTAAGATAGATCTAATAAAATCAACAAATCCCAGATAATAATAATAAATAAAAAATAACAAATGGCACACTATCCTTCTTCATCATTTTCTAAAGAAAAAGGTGTGAAAATAAAAGCGTCAATTGAAACAAACCCACCTCAAAAGAAAGCACCTCGATTTGAGGATCGGAGAAAAACATTTTCTTTGATGGTGAAAATAAAGCTTTTGAAAACAATTCACCCTTATAGCGATATCAAATTTTGATCAAGTGTATCAATTTTAATTACATGCAAGCACAAATATAACTTTAATCAAATTTATTATACTTTCAAAATTGTAATCAGACAAAGAGTACCAAGCATACAAATTCAAAAATATCATACCAAATTAAAAAATATTGAGTTGAGCATATACCAATCGAAAGAAAAATTTGTCAACTATATCAATAATCAAATGCCTTATATACACTATAAATAATTTCAAGTACACAATCGTGCAAGCATGCACCATTAGTTCGATGGAATCCTGCAACAAAGCGTACATGTAGCATTCACATATAAACAATAATTTATGGTTAAAGATATACCCACCGACATAGGACGTTTGTGAGATTGCTAATAAATATATATTCCTATTGGGTTACACAAAATGCTCAATCCAATAACAAGAAATAAATAATCAGATGCACTAGTTTATTATTCATCAATACTTAATGGTTTAATTAGAAAATAAAAGAGAGGGTGTTATATCATAAGAAGTTCTTAGTTTTAATTATGAATGTAATTATATTAAGATTATTATCTTAACTAGATAATTATCATAATTAAGCAAATCTTGGTGAGATATAAATCCTTAAGGTTCGTGCGTGTATATAAGGCATCCAAATCCCATGGAAGAAGTCTAAGAATTTTGTTCACTGTCTCTCTTACCCCTTGTTCACCATCCTCTTCATTTCATTGCACCAAGAAACTTTTAGAATTTTCATTTCAGATGAAAACAAGAGATTCATAAAAGCATCAAACACATAAAATCTAATAGTCAAACACTTTTTCTTTTTTCAAACTCTTACAAAACTGAATGACAGACGAGTAAACATAACGAAAAATAACATTTAATTTCTTATTCAACTTCTTACAATCCTTCCTGGACAATAACTCAGGATTACCTTCCAATTCATTAGAATCCACATCAACTTCACCCAACTTCATCATTTCAAATTATTCTTTAGCAACATTTTCATATAAAGGATCCATACATTATCATTATGGCAAGACAACATACTCAAGCTCCTTTATTTTTGATCAATTGTAAATTCCCCTTTAGGAAGATTCTAATTTACTTTGGTAAAAGATTTCAAACGAGGAGATACTATATGAATGTCATAATGAATATCAAGCATCATCTTTTAGAGTTTGAACATAAGGTTCACACTGAGTATTAGAACTAATATAAAGATTTACGTTATCCAAAATATTCATCATTTGATGTCCGAAAATTTGAGCTTCAAGAATCACTATGACAAAGAGTGGCTTTGAATGTGTCTATAATAGTGAAGATGTCAGAAGTTTCGGTCCGAATAGGTACTTTGGTTGTAACAATCTGTTCACTAACATTATTCAGTCATTCACTACTATTGACATCAACTTCAGAAACAATTAGTTTGGAACGAATCACATCCTCAACCAAAGTTTCACTAAAAATATCAAATTTAACCAAACTTGTTTCAACAACTGTCTCTGGAATTGTTTCACCACTATTTTATTGAACTTGCTCTGGAACAGTTTCACCACCAGCTTGCTCTGTTACTTTTCTTCAACTACTTTTTCTTGTTCAATAGGATTTTCTTTTCTGGGCCTTTTTTATGATTCGCCTTTATACAATTTGTCATTTGGAGTTTAACATTTTCTTGTGGTCTTTTGAAACCTTCATGAATGTAACACCTTCAGGACATGGAAGAACTAGATAAGGAATAACCAATGTTGTCGTATTACATCAAAATATAACTATCTACCATAATCACTTTCATCATTACCTTGACAATTTTCCCAACAAAAGAAAAATGAGATTAATCTAAAATCCTGATAGGAATACTAATCTATGACAATTGTAAATTTTGGACAACAAAAGTCAACTGTAGTCAAACGAGGCATATGTTAATCTATATGTTGAAAAGTTGTTTTCCATAACTTTTGCGTTGAATTATTAATATTATAGTATTACGTATGCTAAATCAAAACAATTATCGGTTAAAAATCGAAAATACGGACAGCAGACTACTGTAGCGTAAAAATTCGATAATCGTACAATTATTATTTTGAAAATAATAATATTCATGAAGCGATCTACTCGTAAATACGAAACTGTGGATATATAGAACGTCGAAAACGGAGTTCGTATGTGAAAGTTATAACGATTAAACCGCTGTGTACGGAAAAACGTACACAGGGTTTGGACTCAAAATGCAAAATGAGGTACCTTAAACATCAAATATGAAATAACAATTCATATGATAAGTAACGTAATAATATCTAGTATTTAATTTCAAAGCTAAATGCAACTTTCGGTAAAATGCCGAAAATCGCGAAAACGGAAGAATACCGCGCTTAAACGCATATTCCGGCACCCAACGAGTTATAATTCAATCAAAATAAATGTTTGGCAATGTTTTTATACAAAATAATTATTTAGAACTTCGTTTCGTCAAAAACACACAAAAATTCACTAAAACGTCTTACTATTTTATAAAAATCACTTATTTTTATAAAGTATGTTGTTATTTTATAAAAACCACACCACCCCACCCCCCCTACCCCCCATCAGTTGAAGAAAGTCCCAATGCAATCCCTAGCAACTATTCATGCAATCTAGCTTACCTATATTATAATGTAAAGAAATCTAGTCTAAATTAAATAATAAACCAAGTAAAAAGAACCATGTCTTCTCATTTGGAACCAACTAGCATTCACTCATTACTCTCCACTCTCTTCTCTTCTCTCCTCCTTGCTCTCGGCCTCAAGCACCAACACCATCATCATCTCCAAAATTCCATTTCCAAGTCCATTTCTCAAGATCAAGTGGTAAGTTCCATACCCCTTTTGATTCTAAACAACTTGATATAAGTTTTACACCTTTTACACACACTAACATCCATCCAAATCCATTGGATATTAGATTTGTCCAAGGGTCTTTGAGTTCCAAACTTCATCATCTTCAAAGATCTTTCAAGCTCTCTTGGTAAGTTATGATCATCTAGTGATTTAAATTCTAAATACCTTCATATACTCTTTTATACACACATACTCACAGAAATCCATTGGATAATAGCTTTGTCCAAGGGTCCTTCGGGTCTTAGAACCACAATCTTCAACCTTCTTCCAAGAAATCCTAAGATCCACACTCAAGGTGAGTTCATACCCCACATTTTCATCTTTTCAAACCTTTTTGGGGGAGAATACAAGTTCTTTAACTATATATGTTGTTTATTCAAGTTTATATATGTTTAAATGATATATATGTTGATTTCACAAGTTTATAAAGTTAGTATTTGGATAAAAATACATTTGATATGATATATTGATAGATCCTTGTAAGATATTCACTATAATACATGATATGCTTGTATAAAAATTACTAGACTATAATTAAAGTGTGTAAAAATGTTAGATCTTGAATAAAAATGTTATAAATATGATTTTGACATGAAATATGAGTAGATCCATGTTTTATGAACACTTTGACATATTAAGTTGTGTAAAAGTCACTAAACTACAAAAAAAAAGTGTACAAAAACACTAAATCTTGGATAAAAACGTTATAAAAACGAAAACTAGTAAAAACTACGTTTTTATAAATAAAAGCACTATTTTTAGCAAAAATGGTTATAATCAAGTTATTATATTATTTTTGTGTGAAATATCTCAAAAGATAATATTTATAATCTTTGAACAAGTTATTTCGCTATTATTCACAAAAATAAGGTTATTACGACGCAATTACTAAAAATAGACTATTATTGGAATAGTTTATGAACAAAAGGTTACTATGACATTTAAACATGATAAAAATAATTATATAAAAAAATATATAATTATTATACTATACTATATTATCATGGAAAAAATGATAATAAGTGATTACAAGAGTTTTTATATACAAATCGTACGTAAACGAGTTGATTGGAATACATACATTTTTGTGAGATGAATCTTCAAAGTACTTTTATAAGTACCTACTATAAGTCCTGAACAATTATATAACCAGAGTCTCGGTAAGAGAGCGCGATATTTGAGTATAGATCTATACGGGATTGACAACCCCGCACCTGAGCTGCTAGCTACAGCTTGACCGGCAGGTCTGAGGTGTCCAAATGTCTAACAGTTCCGACGCCTGAAGAACGTCGCAGCAGGCCAACTAGTCACAGTATGGTTATATGGTATCTCACATGGGAAAATAATCAACTTAATATTTTTATAAATGGTTTACGTGGATACACACATTTCAAAGAAAGTACACTACAGTTTACATATTACATTTTAGTCTTTGGGATTTAAAGACTTGGAACATTTTATAAGAAAATATTGGATTTTCTTGGTTTTCAACACTATCGTTTACAAACAAAGGACGTTTCTTATACAAAAATCTTATGAACTCACCAACTTAATTGTTGACACTTTTTCAACTACTTGTATTCTCAGGAAACTGATTTGGTAAATCAAGCGCTACAAGAAAGGACGTTACGACGTCATTTTTGCCTATTTTGATATCATTATAATTGTATTTGAAACATGATACAGTTAAACTATGTAACATTTGCAATTATGTAATGATGGTTGTTTGCTTGGTTTTCACTATTGTGCAACTTTGTTATGATATTGTTCATGAAGTCATCCACCCTTAAACTATTCCGCCAATACGGTTTGAGGGTGTGACAGATTGGTATCAGAGCATTGTTTATAGTGAACTAAGTATATCAATCCATTTAAAGATATACAACTATAAATTCAATGGGACTAAAACTCTCGAATACATTTTCGTACAAGTATACTTTTAAAATTTCAACGATAATTTTTGTAAAAGTATAAGTATATACATACATACTAGAACGATATCATAGCGAAAACATACAAAAGTGGTATGATGAGTTGAACGCTACGGATAGGCCTAAGTGTTTTGGTGATGATATCTTGGATGAATAGAGCCTGATCAACTGTATTGATCCAAGATATGATTAACGTATACTTAGGAATGGTCGTGGTGAACAACGAGTCCGAACACTTACCAGTGACCTAAGGGACTGAACATAAAAATTTAAAATACTATAGGAGTATTTTATGACGCTATAGAACAGAGCAAGAAATTTAAAATACTATATGAGTATTTTGAGTACATTACTTAATCATATATATGTGTGTATTTGAGAATCCCCTTATATATACTTCTTATACCCCACTCCTCGTACAGACACCATGGCCGGATTCCACTTGCCAGGAGACCCATATTTCCCCGAGGAGGGAAATGGGGGATGGCTGAATGAAGAACCAGAAGAGGAACCCGAAGAGGTTCCGGAAGAGGAACCGGAGGAAGCTTCAGAAGAAGAAGAACAGTGGGACGAGGAAGAGTCCGAAGATGAGCCAGAAGTCATCGACCCTCGCCACCCCGTCCGTAGCTTACATGCACCGCCACCGCCACCACTGTTTCAGGTATATCGCCACCCTGGTGGCCCGTTATGGATGCGTACACCTCGAAAGAGGGTACTTCCCATTCACCGTCCCTTACTAATAGGGGAACCTCTTCAGGGCCCGACACCAGATTGGGCAGAGCAGATACGAGTCTGGAGCCGCGAGCAGGACTTGCGACCCCCATATCACCTATTCTACGATCACTACGACCTCATTAGGGGGGGTTACGCAGACCGAAGTCTACCCACCATGGTCAGACGCATCAGGCACTATGAGGAGCAGATTAGGGCGACCACCAGTCAGATTATGGACGTGGGGGCCGTCGCCGAGGTCAACTCAGCTCGCCTCCGACGTTTAGACGAGACCCGCGGCCATACCGCTGGACGACTCGACACCCTCGAGGAGGACGTACAGACAGCCCTGGGGATGTGGCGCAAGGCGATTGTCCGAATATCCGAATCCGAGGAAAGAATTCGCGAGGTAGAGCGGAGGGCCGAAGAGGCCGAGCGCGAGGCTGCCGAGCTCAGGGCGCAAGTGGACGCACTACGCAGGGCTGGGGGATCCAGTTCGTCTTGAGTAGTAGTTATACTACTCAAATTTTGATATAGACTAGGACATCTACGAGTACGCGTTATGTGCGGCTCACTATTGTATATAGGCACGGTTCTACAATCAAGTGACTACACGTTTTGTAAGCCGTTACGCTGTTTATCATTATCACTCTGTAGGCCTCTGCGAAGGCCAAATTTTCATTTCAAAATTGATGTAACACTCCGTATTATTATGAATATGAAGAATATGTCTGATTTATAAATGATGTATGTGTGAATGATCAGTATGTTTGATATCAGATCATAGATACAACTTACGAAACGAAGGAAACAAGATAACAATAAAATACAAGTACTACATTCTAATGATGACATAATCATAACAATTCTTCCAAAAGCTAACCAACGTCAATCTTAAATCCTTGTGGCAGAATCATGCCACCTCGCCGAAGAAATAACATACGCACACCCGTCGAAACCCCTGAAGCGCCTATGATGGACTCGGCGACATTTCAAGCCGCTGTCACGGCAGCCGTGACCGCAGCTGTCGCCCATATTAACACCAATGGGGTAAATGGAAACGGAAGTGGAAATGGCACCAACGATTCCACCAATGGGGAAACATCAACCCATTCTCGAGTGTGTACTTACAAAGATTTTGTCAGTTGCAAGTCGATAACTTTCCATGGCACCGGTGGTGTCCTTAACCTCACAAGGTGGATCGAGAAAACTGAGTCGATCTTCGATATCACTGCGTGTCCAGAAGAAATGAAAGTAAAGTTCGCTGCCTGCACTTTCGCTGAGACGGCTATGTCTTGGTGAAAGGGCCATGTCAAGTCATTGACACTCCCAGTGGCAAACTCGATGGGCTGGGAGGAATTAAAGACAATGTTGATGAAGGAGTACTGCCCCCGAGGGGAAATCCAGAAGTTGGAACAAGAGCTGTGGAATCTCACAATGAAAGGTTCGGATCTAAACGCTTACACGAACCGATTCAACGACCTGGCAACCCTCTGCCCAGCCATGGTCACACCGGAGTCTGTAAAAGTGGAACGCTACATTTGGGGGCTATCATCCCAGATCCAAGGGAATGTAGAAGCCGCAAGTCCAGCCACTTTTGACAGCGCCATACGATTGGCCCAACGATTGGTCGACCACGGGGTGCGCTAGGGAACCATGACCCAAAAGACTGAACAGCCAAGAGAAAGGGATCACAAGAGGAAACCCTGGAACAGGGGTAGAAACCAACCAAACCAAGACGGTGCGAAAAGACAACAGATTGTGGCAGTTCGTGCAGCCACTGTCCCGAACGCCCCAACTACCACCAAGCAATACATTGGGACGCTACCCAAGTGTAACAAGTGCAACTTCCACCATACCGGACCCTGTAGAGAAATGCACTGCTTGAACTGTAACAAGAAGGGCCACACTGCCCGATTCTGCAGGACGCCAACCCCACAAACCCCTCAAGCCACTAATGTCGGGGTGAGTCAAGCCTGTTATGGTTGTGGTGAGACAGGGCATTTTAAACAAGATTGCCCAAAGACAAAGAATGTGGGGAGAAATGGAAGAGTCCTAGCCATGGGACGCGCTGAAGCGGTAGAGGATCCTACCGTGGTTACCGGTACGTTCCTCGTCAATAATTCATATGCTTGTATACTAATCGATAGCGGTGCGGAGAGGAGTTTCGTAAGCCACGAGTTTAAATATTTACTAAAACAAAAACCTCAACCACTCAAAGAAACATTTACAGTAGAAATGCCTAATGGCAAAACAGAAAGCACAAACAACATATACGTAGGCTGTACACTTACTCTGGACGATCACTCCTTTCAAATCGACTTAATGCCTCTTAAAATAGGATGTTTTGACGTGATCGTTGGTATGGATTGGCTAATTCCCCATCATGCCGACATCATGTGTTACGAACGAGGAATCCGACTTCATCTGCCGAATGACAAGACCATTGTTGTCTACGGTGATAAACCCAGTACCAGCCTCCGAATCGTGTCATGCATCAAAGCCCGAAAATACCTACAGAAAAGATACCACGCCTTCCTAGCCCACGTTGTTGACGAAAAGAAAGAAGTAAAGAACATCAAAGAAATCCCCGAAGTCCGCAACTTTCCCGATGTATTCCCAGAAGACCTTCCAGGAGTACCACCCGCACGACAAGTCGAGTTCAGAATCGATTTGATCCCAGGAGCCACTCCAGTAGCAAAAGCACCATATCGGTTAGCCCCGGCAGAAATGCAAGAATTATCTAGCCAACTAAACGAACTGCTATGTAAAGGGTTCATCAGGCCGAGCTTCTCACCTTGGGGAGCGCCGGTCTTGTTCGTGAAGAAGAAGGATGGATCATTACGTATGTGCATTGACTATCGGGAGTTGAACAAGCTCACTATCAAAAATCGATACCCGCTACCCCGAATTGACGACCTGTTCGATCAACTCCAAGGAGCGAGTTACTTCTCAAAAATCGATCTGAGGTCGGGATATCACCAACTCAAGGTTCAAGAAGAAGATGTTCCTAAAACGGCATTCAGAACTCGCTACGGCCATTATGAATTCGTTGTGATGCCCTTCGGATTGACCAATGCGCCTGCAGTGTTCATGGATCTGATGAACCGCGTATGCCGACCTTACCTAGATAAATTCGTGATAGTGTTCATCGACGACATACTTATCTATTCACGAAGTAAGGAGGAACATAGCCAACACTTACGACAAGTTTTGGAGACGTTAAGAGCGGAGAAGCTGTATGCGAAATTTTCGAAATGCGAATTATGGCTTCGAAAAGTGGACTTTCTAGGCCACGTAGTCAGCAAAGAAGGGATACATGTGGATCCCTCCAAAATCAAAGCCATCGAAAGCTGGAAAGCACCAAGAACTCCGACAGAAATCCGTCAGTTTTTGGGCCTTGCTGGCTATTACCGAAGATTCATACAGAACTTCTCGAAAATTGCAAAGCCACTTACTACCCTGACACAGAAGGGTGTAACATTCAAGTGGGGAGATAACCAAGACGCCGCCTTCCAGACCCTAAAGAAAGCTTTATGCAGCGCTCCTATTCTGTCCCTTCCAGAAGGAACAGAAGACTTTGTGGTCTATTGC
Source organism: Cichorium intybus (assembly GCA_023525715.1). Taxonomy (NCBI): domain Eukaryota; kingdom Viridiplantae; phylum Streptophyta; class Magnoliopsida; order Asterales; family Asteraceae; genus Cichorium; species Cichorium intybus. The sequence continues at coordinate 84,786,632 of CM042014.1, read as the reverse complement.
GACGCATCGAACCAAGGTCTGGGCTGTGTACTCATGCAGAGAGGAAAGGTCATTGCTTACGCTTCAAGGCAGCTTAAAACTCACGAGGTCAACTACACTACACATGACCTCGAGTTGGGAGCAGTAGTGTTCGCATTGAAAATTTGGAGACACTACCTGTACGGCACAGAATGTACGGTATACACCGACCATAAGAGTCTCCAGCATATCCTCAACCAAAAAGAACTCAATATGAGGCAACGACGATGGGTGGAGCTACTAAGTGACTATGAATGTGAAATTCGTTATCACCCAGGGAAGGCCAACGTGGTAGCTGATGCCCTCAGTGGAAAGGAATACACGGGCCGCCGAGTGAAATCATTAACAATGACGATCCATTCCCAGTTACCCACTCAGATTAAAGAGGCGCAGCTAGAAGCCGTAAAACCTGAAAACGTCGCAAATGAAACCTTGCGAGGGATGGATGAAAACCTTGAAGTTAAGGATGACGGAGCTCGTTACCTCATGAACCGAATCTGGACACCAAAATTCGGCGGATACAGAGACATTATCATGAATGAAGCTCACAAGACTAGATACTCCGTTCATCCCGGGTCCGACAAGATGTACCAGGACCTCAAGAAACTGTATTGGTGGCCAAACATGAAGGCAGAAATCGCTACTTACGTGGGCAAGTGCCTGACTTGCGCCAAAGTTAAAGTAGAATACCAAAAGCCCTCGGGTTTGCTAGTTCAACCACCAATATCCGAGTGGAAGTGGGAGCGGATAACAATAGACTTCATAACCAAATTACCAAAGACAACCGGTGGGTTAGATACTATATGGGTAATTGTCGATAGGTTAACCAAATCCGCTCACTTCCTGCCAATCAAGGAGAGTGATAGGACGGATAAACTAGCAAGGCTCTACCTCAAGGAGATTGTAAAATTGCACGGTGTGCCGAGATCAATCATCTCGGATAGAGATAGCCGGTTCACTTCAAACTTTTGGCAATCATTACAAAAGGCTATGGGAACCAGGCTTGACATAAGCACAGCTTACCATCCGCAGACGGATGGCCAAAGTGAAAGAACCATCCAAACGCTGGAAGATATGTTGAGAGCCTGTGTGATAGACTTCGGTAAGGCGTGGGACACCCACTTACCACTCATTGAATTCTCATACAACAACAGCTGCCACACTAGCATCAAGGCTGCTCCATTTGAAGCTCTATATGGACGCAAGTGTAGATCCCCTTTGTGCTGGGCCGAAATGGGTGATACTCAACTAGCCAGAGGCCAAACACCTAACAGCGCTCTCACCGGTCCGGAAATCATACGAGAGACAACTGATAAAATCGTTCAGATCCGCGAACGATTGAAAGCATCTCGTGACCGACAAAAGAGCTATGCGGATAAGCGACGCAAGCCTTTGGAATTCCAGGTTGGCGACCGAGTGCTGTTGAAGGTCTCACCATGGAAGGGAATGATACGCTTTGGAAAACGTGGGAAGCTGAACCCCAGATACATTGGGCCCTTTGAGATCCTCGCTAGGATCGGCCCAGTAGCCTACAAACTTCGATTACCGCAGGAGCTCAGCAATGTCCATCCCACCTTTCACGTGTCCAACTTAAAGAAATGCATGTCCGATGAAACTCTTGTCATTCCGCTCGACGAGATTGAGGTGAACGAGAACCTTCTTTTTGTGGAAGAACCCGTAGAGATCATGGACAGAGAAATCAAGAGGACGAAACAAAGCCGCATTCCGATAGTTAAGGTCCGTTGGAGTGCCAAGCGCGGACCAGAATTTACTTGGGAGCGCGAAGACCAGATGAAGCAGAAGTATCCACATCTCTTCCCAAACCCTTGAGGATCCACTCAAGAGTTAAATTTCGGGACGAAATTCTCTCTAACGGGTAGATGATGTGACAATTGTAAATTTTGGACAACAAAAGTCAACTATAGTCAAACGAGGCATATGTTAATCTATATGTTGAAAAGTTGTTTTCCATAACTTTTGCGTTGAATTATTAATATTATAGTATTACGTATGCTAAATCAAAACAATTATCGGTTAAAAATCGAAAATACGGACAGCAGACTACTGTAGCGTAAAAATTCGATAATCGTACAATTATTATTTTGAAAATAATAATATTCATGAAGCGATCTACTCGTAAATACGAAACTGTGGATATATAGAACGTCGAAAACGGAGTTCGTATGTGAAAGTTATAACGATTAAACCGCTGTGTACGGAAAAACGTACACAGGGTTTGGACTCAAAATGCAAAATGAGGTGCCTTAAACATCAAATATGAAATAACAATTCATATGATAAGTAACGTAATAATATCTAGTATTTAATTTCAAAGCTAAAGGCAACTTTCGGTAAAATGCCGAAAATCGCGAAAACGGAAGAATACCGCGCTTAAACGCATATTCCGGCACCCAACGAGTTATAATTCAATCAAAATAAATGTTTGGCAATGTTTTTATACAAAATAATTATTTAGAACTTCGTTTCGTCAAAAACACACAAAAATTCACTAAAACGTCTTACTATTTTATAAAAATAACTTATTTTTATAAAGTATGTTGTTATTTTATAAAAACCACACCACCCCACCCCCCCCCTACCCCCCATCAGTTGAAGAAAGTCCCAATGCAATCCCTAGCAACTATTCATCCAATCTAGCTTACCTATATTATAATGTAAAGAAATCTAGTCTAAATTAAATAATAAACCAAGTAAAAAGAACCATGTCTTCTCATTTGGAACCAACTAGCATTCACTCATTACTCTCCACTCTCTTCTCTTCTCTCCTCCTTGCTCTCGGCCTCAAGCACCAACACCATCATCATCTCCAAAATTCCATTTCCAAGTCCATTTCTCAAGATCAAGTGGTAAGTTCCATACCCCTTTTGATTCTAAACAACTTGATATAAGTTTTACACCTTTTACACACACTAACATCCATCCAAATCCATTGGATATTAGATTTGTCCAAGGGTCTTTGAGTTCCAAACTTCATCATCTTCAAAGATCTTTCAAGCTCTCTTGGTAAGTTATGATCATCTAGTGATTTAAATTCTAAATACCTTCATATACTCTTTTATACACACATACTCATGGAAATCCATTGGATAATAGCTTTGTCCAAGGGTCCTTCGGGTCTTAGAACCACAATCTTCAACCTTCTTCCAAGAAATCCTAAGATCCACACTCAATGTGAGTTCATACCCCACATTTTCATCTTTTCAAACCTTTTTGGGGGAGAATACAAGTTCTTTAACTATATATGTTGTTTATTCAAGTTTATATATGTTTAAATGATATATATGTTGATTTCACAAGTTTATAAAGTTAGTATTTGGATAAAAATACATTTGATATGATATATTGATAGATCTTTGTAAGATATTCACTATAATACATGATATGCTTGTATAAAAGTTACTAGACTATAATTAAAGTGTGTAAAAATGTTAGATCTTGAATAAAAATGTTATAAATATGATTTTGACATGAAATATGAGTAGATCCATGTTTTATGAACACTTTGACATATTAAGTTGTGTAAAAGTCACTAAACTACAAAAAAAAAGTGTACAAAAACACTAAATCTTGGATAAAAACGTTATAAAAACGAAAACTAGTAAAAACTACGTTTTTATAAATAAAAGCACTATTTTTAGCAAAAATGGTTATAATCAAGTTATTATATTATTTTTGTGTGAAATATCTCAAAAGATAATATTTCTAATCTTTGAACAAGTTATTTCGCTATTATTCACAAAAATAAGGTTATTACGACGCAATTACTAAAAATAGACTATTATTGGAATAGTTTATGAACAAAAGGTTACTATGACATTTAAACATGATAAAAATAATTATATAAAAAAATATATAATTATTATACTATACTATATTATCATGGAAAAAATGATAATAAGTGATTACAAGAGTTTTTATATACAAATCGTACGTAAACGAGTTGATTGGAATACATACATTTTTGTGAGATGAATCTTCAAAGTACTTTTATAAGTACCTACTATAAGTCCTGAACAATTATATAACCAGAGTCTCAGTAAGAGAGCGCGATATTTGAGTATAGATCTATACGGGATTGACAACCCCGCACCTGAGCTGCTAGCTACAGCTTGACCGGCAGGTCTGAGGTGTCCAAATGTCTAACAGTTCCGACGCCTGAAGAACGTCGCAGCAGGCCAACTAGTCATAGTATGGTTATATGGTATCTCACATGGGAAAATAATCAACTTAATATTTTTATAAATGGTTTACGTGGATACACACATTTCAAAGAAAGTACACTACAGTTTACATATTACATTTTAGTCTTTGGGATTTAAAGACTTGGAACATTTTATAAGAAAATATTGGATTTTCTTGGTTTTCAACACTATCGTTTACAAACAAAGGACGTTTCTTATACAAAAATCTTATGAACTCACCAACTTAATTGTTGACACTTTTTCAACTACTTGTATTCTCAGGAAACTGATTTGGTAAATCAAGCGCTACAAGAAAGGACGTTACGACGTCATTTTTGCCTATTTTGATATCATTATAATTGTATTTGAAACATGATACAGTTAAACTATGTAACATTTGCAATTATGCAATGATGGTTGTTTGCTTGGTTTTCACTATTGTGCAACTTTGTTATGATATTGTTCATGAAGTCATCCACCCTTAAACTATTCCGCCAATACGGTTTGAAGGTGTGACATAATCTGGCTAAAAGATAATAATAGCCTAAAAATGGTGAAAGATAATTTAGTGAAACTCGTTGAATGGGAATGTTATTAATGATATCATTCTAAAGCATTGTTGCATGGTCAACATTCGCTCCTTTGTAAATTATACACATAAATGCTAAAATCTCCTTGTTAATAGAATTGAAACCCACCATTCTACTCCTTAACCCACAAAGAATTAAAAAAATTTAACAAACTCCATTGGGCAGGAAGTTTATTCTTCTTAAACTCAAAAAGCCTTCTCATTAAGGGTTTATGGCTTATCTGGTTGAACATGTAGATTTGAACTTGAGTACACAGATATGCATACTTATCGTGAACCGGAAGACCAAGAGGCTTAGCAAAATTAATCTTTGAAATCTCAAGTTTCTTCTTGTCCTCTACTTCATAAAAAAATATTTTGGCATTTATTTGAATGATTACAATTGAAAATGCGAGATTCAAAATTCTCATGGGAACCTCCAGCGCTGTTGTTAAAGACCAATTGACAAACTAGTTCTTCAAATATTCAAAAATGATTTGAAGTGTGTGGGATATTTAGATAGATTAAGAGTAGCAACACAGTTACTCTACTGATTACAATTGTGATTAGTTCAACATGTCATTTGAATCAAAATTACACTTTGGAAAAGATATTAGACACAAATGAAATAAAATCTAATGTTTTGAAGATTTTAAGAACACTACAAGAAAAAGGGGTATCAAAGACCGACAAAATCAGTATTGGATGGTTAATAATCACTCTCTGATGGGCATCTAAGACTGATTTAGCTAGTCCCTAGCTAGTACTAGATACATGGTCCTAGATAGTGGTTTTTTAGGTATCTATGATTGTAAATCAGTCCCTAAAACATGTAAATAACAAAGACAAAAAAATAAACCTTTGAATCCATTACATTAGTCTCTGATAATATCTTTAAAGGACTGAATATCAGTCTTAATACTATCTCATTCAGCCTCCAATATGTTTCCTTCAAATACATTTTTTGTGGCATATAAGTCCCGAATACTATCTTTTAAGGACTGAATATTATTTCTTGATACAATCATATTCAGTCTCCAACGTTTTTCCTTTAGACCAATTTTATATCCTATCAACCCTTGATACTATCTTTCTAAGACTGAATATTAGTCTTTAATAGTATCTCATTCAGTCCCTAATGTCATTTTTCAATGACTATCAATCTCAGATAGAACGTCATTTAGTCACTAACATTCTTTTATCAATCTAAAATACAATGTCATGTAGCCACTATCTTTTATAATGGATACAATATGAAAATGCATGAAGTGAACTAGTAATAAGTAAATGAATAGTAATTGAAACATCTTCATATCTAAATTTAAAGAATAAAAAAAACAAACTAACCAACAAGTCAATAATTAATCTAGATGTGAAAAAATATCAAACATTAAAAACAAGAAAAAGATCATGACTGTTAATCTTACTCTGATAGATCTGTTATGTTTCCGTGTTTAGGATTTCAACCTTTTTTAGGTAGACACATTATGTTCTGAAAATTTGGAAACCTTGATATCATAAATTTTAATATTTTTTCATATTTTTCTTCACCTTTTTTGACTTTTCCTTGTTTTCTCGGAACTCTTCTCGAGTACAACAATATGACTTTCGGTATCTTCTTCATTTTTTGAGGATAATTGAGATGTCTATGTTGCTTATAAGACCGACATATCTTTTTTCCTCATGATAGGTCTACTTGATGCCTCCCATCTCGGTAGTAATGTTTTATGTTTGGCACAAACACTTTTAACAACTTTTTTTCTCTATGTTACGTTCCATATTAGAAGTAATGTTTGTTCCTTCCGAAGCAAGTATGGAACACACATCCTTTTTTACATTGGAAAAGTTTTTCCTAAAATATATAAAAACACATTATAATAACTTATAAAACCGATATCAATGTATGATATATATATATATATATATATATATATATATATATATATATATATATATATATATATATATATATATATATATATATATATATATATATATATATATATATATATATCCAAAAAATCATTCTTACATGTTAAATGCATGACATGTGATTTAACCATCAATCTATAGCATTAAAATGCATCTTATGATACAATTCGATTAGGCTAGACATCGATTCATTCTCTATATCTATCTACAATAGTAAATATTAGAATAAGAAAAAAAAAAAATAGTGTTTAAGGATATATTGATAAAAATATGAATTGATTTGATAACTTAGTAAACTAATTATTGCTATCGATCCGGAACCTCCTTTACTTGCAATCACTAGTTTTCCCTAATTAAGCTTCTTCTAATTAGCTTATTTCCACAAAAAATATATTAAACTTGGTCAGTGACACATAAATAAGAGTAATTTACCAAAATGGGTGGTTTGTGTGTATGTTTAGCATATATATATATATATATATATATATATATATATATATATATATATATATATATATATATATATATATATATATATATATATATATATATATATATATATATATATATATATATATATATATATATATATATATATATATATATATATATATATAGACTTAGGATCTTTTGAGAACCAACTTCACCCCGAGAACCCGAGAACTCCCAACTCCTTTTAAATCAATCCTATATCTCCCAAACCGATATTTTTTTCAAAAAACCGACCCCATAGGCCTCTTAGACGCTCAAAATGGGGCCGGGTCGCTGAAAAAAATTTCCGAAAAAAACGACTTTTTTTTTTGAAAAACTTTGTACATGTGAAAAAAAAAACTTTGCACATGTGCAAAGTTTTTTATACGTACATTTTTTTTCAAGTTTTTTTTTATGGATGTCTTTCTAACATATATTTAAGGCGTTCTGTAAAAAAAATTTCAAAAAAAGTGTACGTATAAAAAAGTTTGCACATGTGCAAAGTTTTTTTTTTTTGCACATGTGCAAAATTTTTTCAAAAAAAAAAAAAAGTCGTTTTTTCGGAAATTTTTTTCAGCGATCCGACACCTATTTGAGCGTTTTAGAGACCTATGTGGTCGGTTTTTTGAAAAAAATATCGGTTTGGGAGTTCTCGGGTTCTCGGGGGACTTGTGGTTCTCAAAATATCCTAACTCTATATATATATATATATATATATATATATATATATATATATATATATATATATATATATATATATATATATATATGGGAAAAGTGAATATATTGCTGTTATGTATATAAGCTTGCGTACTAAACCCTTAATACAATGTCGATTTACATGTATATTGATTATTTCTTTATTCCCGTATATTTGTTTATTGAATTTTCGTTCGATTCAACAATTTCTTAATCTCGATCATGCCTTCCGTCTTCAATGATTCTTTCTTCTTTCTTCAGACCTGTAAGAAGGCGTATCGGGACTAAAGAATCGTTGAATGAGGAAGACATGACCGAGATTAAATAATTGTTGAGTCAAACATAAAATCAATGAAGAAAGAATACGAGAATTAGAAAATAAGTGATATACATGTAATACGACATCGTATCGAAGGTTTAATACGCAAGCTTATATACATAACAGCAGTGTATTCACTTTTCCCGACGTATTCCCAGAAGACCTTCCAGGAGTACCACCCGCACGACAAGTCGAGTTCAGAATCGATTTGATCCCAGGAGCCACTCCAGTAGCAAAAGCACCATATCGGTTAGCCCCGGCAGAAATGCAAGAATTATCTAGCCAACTAAACGAACTGCTAAGTAAAGGGTTCATCAGGCCGAGCTTCTCACCTTGGGGAGCGACGGTCTTGTTCGTGAAGAAGAAGGATGGATCATTACGTATGTGCATTGACTATCGGGAGTTGAACAAGCTCACTATCAAAAATCGATACCCGCTACCCCGAATTGACGACCTGTTCGATCAACTCCAAGGAGCGAGTTACTTCTAAAAAATCGATCTGAGGTCGGGATATCACCAACTCAAGGTTCAAGAAGAAGATGTTCCTAAAACGGCATTCAGAACTCGCTACGGCCATTATGAATTCGTTGTGATGCCCTTCGGATTGACCAATGCGCCTGCAGTGTTCATGGATCTGATGAACCGCGTATGCCGACCTTACCTAGATAAATTCGTGATAGTGTTCATCGACGACATACTTATCTATTCACGAAGTAAGGAGGAACATAGCCAACACTTACGACAAGTTTTGGAGACGTTAAGAGCGGAGAAGCTGTATGCGAAATTTTCGAAATGCGAATTCTGGCTTCGAAAAGTGGACTTTCTAGGCCACGTAGTCAGCAAAGAAGGGATACATGTGGATCCCTCCAAAATCAAAGCCATCGAAAGCTGGAAAGCACCAAGAACTCCGACAGAAATCCGTCAGTTTTTGGGCCTTGCTGGCTATTACCGAAGATTCATACAGAACTTCTCGAAAATTGCAAAGCCACTTACTACCCTGACACAGAAGGGTGTAACATTCAAGTGGGGAGATAACCAAGACGCCGCCTTCCAGACCCTAAAGAAAGCTTTATGCAGCGCTCCTATTCTGTCCCTTCCAGAAGGAACAGAAGACTTTGTGGTCTATTGCGACGCATCGAACCAGGGTCTGGGCTGTGTACTCATGCAGAGAGGAAAGGTCATTGCTTACGCTTCAAGGCAGCTTAAAACTCACGAGGTCAACTACACTACACATGACCTCGAGTTGGGAGCAGTAGTGTTCGCATTGAAAATTTGGAGACACTACCTGTATGGCACAGAATGTACGGTATACACCGACCATAAGAGTCTCCAGCATATCCTCAACCAAAAAGAACTCAATATGAGGCAACGACGATGGGTGGAGCTACTAAGTGACTATGAATGTGAAATTCGTTATCACCCAGGGAAGGCCAACGTGGTAGCTGATGCCCTCAGTAGAAAGGAATACACGGGCCGCCGAGTGAAATCATTAACAATGACGATCCATTCCCAGTTACCCACTCATATTAAAGAGGCGCAGCTAGAAGCCTTAAAACCTGAAAACGTCGCAAATGAAACCTTGCGAGGGATGGATAAAAACCTTGAAGTTAAGGATGACGGAGCTCGTTACCTCATGAACCGAATCTGGACACCGAAATTCGGCGGATACAGAGACATTATCATGAATGAAGCTCACAAGACTAGATACTCCGTTCATCCCGGGTCCGACAAGATGTACCAGGACCTCAAGAAATTGTATCGGTGGCCAAACATGAAGGCAGAAATCGCTACTTACGTGGGCAAGTGCCTGACTTGCGCCAAAGTTAAAGTAGAATACCAAAAGCCCTCGGGTTTGCTAGTTCAACCACCAATATCCGAGTGGAAGTGGGAGCGGATAACAATAGACTTCATAACCAAATTACCAAAGACAACCGGTGGGTTAGATACTATATGGGTAATTGTCGATAGGTTAACCAAATCCGCTCACTTCCTGCCAATCAAGGAGAGTGATAGGACGGATAAACTAGCAAGGCTCTACCTCAAGGAGATTGTAAAATTGCACGGTGTGCCGAGATCAATCATCTCGGATAGAGATAGCCGGTTCACTTCAAACTTTTGGCAATCATTACAAAAGGCTATGGGAACCAGGCTTGACATAAGCACAGCTTACCATCCGTAGACGGATGGCCAAAGTGAAAGAACCATCCAAACGCTGGAAGATATGTTGAGAGCCTGTGTGATAGACTTCGGTAAGGCGTGGGACACCCACTTACCACTCATTGAATTCTCATACAACAACAGCTACCACACTAGCATCAAGGCTGCTCCATTTGAAGCTCTATATGGACGCAAGTGTAGATCCCCTTTGTGCTGGGCCGAAATGGGTGATACTCAACTAGCCAGAGGCCAAACACCTAACAGCGCTCTCACCGGTCCGTAATCATACGAGAGACAACTGAGAAAATCGTTCAGATCCGCGAACGATTGAAAGCATCTCGTGACCGACAAAAGAGCTATGCGGATAAGCGACGCAAGCCTTTGGAATTCCAGGCTGGTGACCGAGTGCTGTTGAAGGTCTCACCATGGAAGGGAATGATACGCTTTGGAAAGCGTGGGAAGCTGAACCCCAGATACATTGGGCCCTTTGAGATCCTCGCTAGGATCGGCCCAGTAGCCTACAGACTTCGATTACCGCAGGAGCTCAGCAATGTCCATCCCACCTTTCACGTGTCCAACTTAAAGAAATGTCTGTCCGATGAAACTCTTGTCATTCCGCTCGACGAGATTGAGGTGAACGAGAACCTTCTTTTTTTGTGGAAGAACCCGTAGAGATCATGGACAGAGAAATCAAGAGGACGAAACAAAGCCGCATTCCGATAGTTAAGGTCCGTTGGAGTGCCAAGCGCGGACCAGAATTTACTTGGGAGCGCGAAGACCAGATGAAGCAGAAGTATCCACATCTCTTCCCAAACCCCTGAGGATCCACTCAAGAGTTAAATTTCGGGACGAAATTCTCTCTAACGGGTAGATGATGTGACAATTGTAAATTTTGGACAACAAAAGTCAACTATAGTCAAACGAGACATATGTTAATCTATATGTTGAAAAGTTGTTTTCCATAACTTTTGCGTTGAATTATTAATATTATAGTATTACGTATGCTAAATCAAAACAATTATCGGTTAAAAATCGAAAATACGGACAGCAGACTACTGTAGCGTAAAAATTCGATAATCGTACAATTATTATTTTGAAAATAATAATATTCATGAAGCGATCTACTCGTAAATACGAAACTGTGGATATATAGAACGTCGAAAACGGAGTTCGTATGTGAAAGTTATAACGATTAAACCGCTGTGTACGGAAAAACGTACACAGGGTTTGGACTCAAAATGCAAAATGAGGTGCCTTAAACATCAAATATGAAATAAAAATTCATATGATAAGTAACGTAATAATATCTAGTATTTAATTTCAAAGCTAAATGCAACTTTCGGTAAAATGCCGAAAATCGCGAAAACGGAAGAATACCGCGCTTAAACGCATATTCCGGCACCCAACGAGTTATAATTCAATCAAAATAAATGTTTGGCAATGTTTTTATACAAAATAATTATTTAGAACTTCGTTTCGTCAAAAACACACAAAAATTCACTAAAACGTCTTACTATTTTATAAAAATAACTTATTTTTATAAAGTATGTTGTTATTTTATAAAAACCACACCACCCCACCCCCCCTACCCCCCATCAGTTGAAGAAAGTCCCAATGCAATCCCTAGCAACTATTCATGCAATCTAGCTTACCTATATTATAATGTAAAGAAATCTAGTCTAAATTAAATAATAAACCAAGTAAAAAGAACCATGTCTTCTCATTTGGAACCAACTAGCATTCACTCATTACTCTCCACTCTCTTCTCTTCTCTCCTCCTTGCTCTCGGCCTCAAGCACCAACACCATCATCATCTCCAAAATTCCATTTCCAAGTCCATTTCTCAAGATCAAGTGGTAAGTTCCATACCCCTTTTGATTCTAAACAACTTGATATAAGTTTTACACCTTTTACACACACTAACATCCATCCAAATCCATTGGATATTAGATTTGTCCAAGGGTCTTTGAGTTTCAAACTTCATCATCTTCAAAGATCTTTCAAGCTCTCTTGGTAAGTTATGATCATCTAGTGATTTAAATTCTAAATACCTTCATATACTCTTTTATACACACATACTCACGGAAATCCATTGGATAATAGCTTTGTCCAAGGGTCCTTCGGGTCTTAGAACCACAATCTTCAACCTCCTTCCAAGAAATCCTAAGATCCACACTCAATGTGAGTTCATACCCCACATTTTCATCTTTTCAAACCTTTTTGGGGGAGAATACAAATTCTTTAACTATATATGTTGTTTATTCAAGTTTATATATGTTTAAATGATATATATGTTGATTTCACAAGTTTATAAAGTTAGTATTTGGATAAAAATACCTTTGATATGATATATTGATAGATCCTTGTAAGATATTCACTATAATACATGATATGCTTGTATAAAAGTTACTAGACTATAATTAAAGTGTGTAAAAATGTTAGATCTTGAATAAAAATGTTATAAATATGATTTTGACATGAAATATGAGTAGATCCATGTTTTATGAACACTTTGACATATTAAGTTGTGTAAAAGTCACTAAACTACAAAAAAAAGTATACAAAAACACTAAATCTTGGATAAAAACGTTATAAAAACGAAAACTAGTAAAAACTACTTTTTTATAAATAAAAGCACTATTTTTAGCAAAAATGGTTATAATCAAGTTATTATATTATTTTTGTGTGAAATATCTCAAAAGATAATATTTATAATCTTTGAACAAGTTATTTCGCTATTATTCACAAAAATAAGGTTATTACGACGCAATTACTAAAAATAGACTATTATTGGAATAGTTTATGAACAAAAGGTTACTATGACATTTAAACATGATAAAAATAATTATATAAAAAAATATATAATTATTATACTATACTATATTATCATGGAAAAAATGATAATAAGTGATTACAAGAGTTTTTATATACAAATCGTACGTAAACGAGTTGATTGGAATACATACATTTTTGTGAGATGAATCTTCAAAGTACTTTTATAAGTACCTACTATAAGTCCTGAACAATTATATAACCAGAGTCTCGGTAAGAGAGCGCGATATTTGAGTATAGATCTATACGGGATTGACAACCCCGCACCTGAGCTGCTAGCTACAGCTTGACCGGCAGGTCTGAGGTGTCCAAATGTCTAACAGTTCCGACGCCTGAAGAACGTCGCAGCAGGCCAACTAGTCACAGTATGGTTATATGGTATCTCACATGGGAAAATAATCAACTTAATATTTTTATAAATGGTTTACGTGGATACACACATTTCAAAGAAAGTACACTACAGTTTACATATTACATTTTAGTCTTTGGGATTTAAAGACTTGGAACATTTTATAAGAAAATATTGGATTTTCTTGGTTTTCAACACTATCGTTTACAAACAAAGGACGTTTCTTATACAAAAATCTTATGAACTCACCAACTTAATTGTTGACACTTTTTCAACTACTTGTATTCTCAGGAAACTGATTTGGTAAATCAAGCGCTACAAGAAAGGACGTTACGACGTCATTTTTGCCTATTTTGATATCATTATAATTGTATTTGAAACATGATACAGTTAAACTATGTAACATTTGCAATTATGCAATGATGGTTGTTTGCTTGGTTTTCACTATTGTGCAACTTTGTTATGATATTGTTCATGAAGTCATCCACCCTTAAACTATTCCGCCAATACGGTTTGAAGGTGTGACATAATCTGGCTAAAAGATAATAATAGCCTAAAAATGGTGAAAGATAATTTAGTGAAACTCGTT